>JAKVQU010000016.1:0-151664 GCA_030462985.1 Schwanniomyces sp. yHRVM31
CTATGGAGGAGGTAATGCTATGACTCCACATGTTAGTGGTACTTCTTTGGATGCACAAACTAGATACGCTGATGGTGTTAAGAACATCTTAGACAGTTACTTCAGTGGTAGACACGATTACAGACCACAAGATGTGATTGTTATCAACGGTGATTATGCCACCAGATCTTATGGTGACAGAAAGTAAGTATGTAGATCTTCGTGATTATGCCTTATGAATAAAAATGAATGACGTAAACTTTATTTTCCTTATTAATTAAAATTATATTAGTTACTTTTAGTAGTCCATTAAAATTCACGTGGAAATTTCCTCTAAACGAGTTAGGTTTCTTGTCAAAGAAGTGTTATTTGATGGTACATGATAATAAACTAACGAAACTGAATTAAATAAAAAAATTTCTTCGTTGCATACTATGTATAAACCAGAAAATTTTTTTTAGTATTACTAGTATAGCACGTTAGTCTCATGAAATTTTGGTGTTAAATTGAACAATGATTAACAACATCGTATGGCCTTCTTGGAATAATATGTGGTGAAAGTAACCAAATGTTGAACAGACTGTGTTCTGATAGTATATGAATAGTAGTATTATATTTATTCATTTAGCAAGATAAAGTTGGGAAGGGGGCACGGTTACTAAAGGATAATTCAATATATATGCTACAAAGTAAGTCTTCGTTCGCCGTAAATATGTTTAAAACTAGCTCATATTTTATATAGTGTCCTTCAGCAGTTATATCCGCTTGATATTTTTTATAAGTGCCTTCAATGTTAAAAATTAATGATATAATTCCACATTTGCAGATAAGTAAAAATAATTCGTTTGAACTAAACTATTTAATCAGATATCACGTAAAATATATCAGAATCTGTGAGTTAAAAGGGAATTGAGTTGTTTCACCAAACATCAGTGATTACAAGGATGTAATTACTCATTTCCAATAATCGTTATGAAATTATATTTAAATAATCATAATTAAAGTATATGGCTGGTCATCTTTTTTCTTTCAATTCGTAGGTTTTTATATATAAGTCACCGTTTTGGGTTGAAAAACTCTACTTTCGGAAGAGGATGCTGATATCAAGCTTTTAGCAATTTCAAAATATTCCTTAACTCTAATTTCTCTTTCAAACTCTTGTAAAATGCAAGTTTTTTCTAAATAAAGCTAATAGAGAGAATTTACTTTCAAATATTGACATGGTTATCTTTGGATGTTTCATAATCTTTGAGACATCTTCATCGAACACTTCTTTCAGACGACCACCATCTTTTTATTAGAAAAAAGTAATTTCAAGTCTTATAGAATTATGTAAAGCTTATATTTTTATTTTTAGCAAAGATATTTTGTATCTTTGGGTTCCCCTTACTCACTAAAATTGATATAATTAACATACGAGTTAATGTCCAAAGGATTTATTTGAGCTGAAAAATAGTACAGCTTAGTATCAAATCTTTCACAGTATTTGAATTTTTTTTATTTGATTTATTTTCGATTTGTGAAATAAATTTAAATAGATAAAACGCAACTATATCTGGAGTTATTTAGTGTTCTAGCAGAATATTCGAAGTGATATTCAAGTACTGCAAGTCATTTAAAGATGCAAAATTAAAACTTATGAGGTTAATATACGTGAAAGTCCAGCAAAATCGTATTGTCTGGGTTTCAACAAAACTGAAAGTCTTCAGGAATACGATTGCATATATCGGTTTTATTTTGTTGAAATTGGGATTTTATCTAAACTAGGAAAAAAACCAAAGTTTCTCTTTAGGCTTTGGTATGCAAAGATAATATATCGATTTTAGTAGCACATTTTTAGTATTTCGCTATATAATCGTTTTATCTATATTTATCTAACAACTTCAATGTACTCATGGTTATCAACCAATATTTTGGATTTCAAGCCCATTTTCCAAGTACGCTCATTAATATTAACCCTGCCAATAAAGAGATAAATGAAAGACTAAAGCTGAGGGGAGGTGAACTAATTAGGCTACCTTGAATCCAATCCTTATACCACATATTGACAAGGGCCAGTCCAGATTAAAATACCAGCTGAAAACGAATCCAAGGTCCCAAGTGCAATAATTGTACTTTTATCATTCCCGTTAAATTTGTGAAGCACACCAATACCAATTGCCATACCAATTGGCGTAATAGCTCCATAAAGTAGAGCCATAACACATTTCATCAATAAACGAGTGCCATTTAATTCAGCAATTCTCTGTCCAAGTGCAATGCCTTCAAACATTTGATGAAATAGTATAACAATGAAGAGACTAATAAAATATGAATAACCTGCTACAACTAAAGTTATTCCAATTAGTATCGAATGAAAAAGTATTCCACATTCGATAATTATGCAAGTTAATTTATTTTGATAGAAACTTGGATTCAAAACCTAGGTGGTTAATGATTCCTCGTTTGATTAATTATTATTCTCCATAACCACTTTATCAGTTCTATCTAAATCAGTTCTCAGAGATGTTAATCTATAACTGAAATATTCAACAAAAAATGATATGAACAACCTTGCCATGGTAATAGCTTGACCAGTAGCTTCATACGATAAAGTGATACAACTGTTAGACCACATCATATTTGCATGGGTTATCAAGTGCACAAAAGCGGTTGAAATAATTATACCTGTTCCAAATTGCTTCAAACAACTTGATATAATGCCACTGAAGTTAAATTTGATCCATGATGATATAAATATAGGGCTATAAACTCCAAATGCGCTTCCAGCAAATATGGCAAATAACAACCCGATTCTTAAAGGAATATTATAATCTCTTTCGATTTTCTCTCAAGATGAATCTGCTTCTGATTCACCTTCTCCAACACAATGCTCCACACCAGCATAAAAGTGACAATTTTTACCAGCTGAACTTTCTGAGCTTTCCGATGACAGATCATCTTTCACAAAAATCACTTCTCTATCATTTTCACTGAGACAGAAAGTAGATGTTGAATGAGTATGGCATGATGTATATAGCATAGGTGCAGAGAGTGTATTAGTAGGGCCTGGAGATATAACCTTCAACACCATTTCCATCTATACAGAACTGAGTTGTTCGTGAAGATAACAACTAGTAATACTTTTAACGTTTGCATCATCAGTTTCAGTAGTCTGGCTATTTGTGATCAATATAGTGACAGTCGCAACATTGGTATTATCACTTTGTAAAGCTACAGCAGTTATAGGAATTCTGTAATTACTTGTAGATGTTACTGTAACAGTATCACAAAATACGAAGCTAAAAGCTGAAAATAAAAATAAAAATTTCAGGTTCATGTTCTGAGTTTCGAACTGAATATTGAATATATTTGAGCCCATAATCTATAAGCTTACTTCTATTAAATAGATTAATTTATCTACTAAGGTTGTTTTTGTCTCCGCTAAATAATGCATAGTTTTCTTGTCATATCCAAAAGTCATTAATCATAAAATTCTATTCTTACTATCAGTTAAAAGAATTTGTAAGAAAAAATAGTTTTCACCCTAATTTATTAATTTCTTGGCCAACTACAATTATATAAAAGGAATAGAATATCACAACTATCAAGATAACATATATCGCACTCTACACTGAACGAACTTAATATAATCTTAGGATATTGCCAAGATAAAGAAATAAAGAGATTAAATGGGTTATATTAATTTCTGAGTTTGATTATATGAGTTGCAAAAGAGCATATAACCATATATATTAAGTATATAAATGTAGAGAATTTCTTATTAACATTGATTTCTTACAAAAGTACAAGAACAATGAATAGCATAATTATCACTATAATTCTTTTCCCTGGTGCCTTCAATATTTTGGCAGCACTGACAATGTCTAATGAAGATATCACTGTAACTAGAATTGTTGATAGCCAATCAACTGAATATGATTGGACCAAAGACTGGGTCAGATCTTTCCCCATTCACAAATCTTGTCATAATACTCAATTTCACAAATCTTGTAATATTACTCAATATAATCAATTGAGTAAAGCATTAGAAGAAGCACAATTAGTAGCGGCACATGTTAGAGATCATTATCTCAAATTTGGAAGAGAATCAGAGTTTTATACGAAGTACTTTGGTGATGCCCCATCCGGAACAGTTATCGGTTGGTTTGATGCTGTTGTTAATGCTGATAAGAGTGAAATTTTATTCAGGTGAAGACTCCAAAGAGTCAACTGATACACCATCATCTACTACAAGTACTACAACAGCTGGTTCAGAATGTCACGCTCATGCAAATAGAGAGACCCATTGTGTTTGAAATGAAAATATGTAATTTTATTGCAACTTTTTCTTTTTCTAGAATTTTTATAAAATTATTTTATGATTTGATAGAAATTTTTTAAATACTTTAAATAACACCAGAGAGTATCTACAGTTATTATATATATAGTTACTTATGTTAATTTTCTTATCAATCATATATTGTAATTAGTTCTCATATCTAGGAATGAATAATACGTGCATAACGTTAGAGCCTTTATTCAATCCAAATAGATGCTTATAATGCTAATTATTATCTGTGATATTACTTCTATTATGATATTTTTGTAACCATTGAAGTTAGAATGGATAGAATGGATTAGAATGAAAATCCCCCATACTTAATTTCACTAAACGTTTTCACTCCATTTCCCCGCGATTCCAAAAAGAAGAACTTTTTTTTATATTATTATTTGAGCTCAACTATAACAAAACGAAGTCAAGTATGTGATAGGTGCAGACTTTTAAAAAAAGGATGTTATGGATTAGGAAATTCAAGCATAAATTGTACTATGGTATGCTTCTTGTAAAACAAAAAGACAATTGAAAAGAAAAAGGAAACCAAATAGTTCATATCAAATTACAGAGATCCACGAGAGAGAAATAGAAAAATTGAAGAATGAGATAAGCCTTTTAAAAGAGAAAATCCCGACTAATATGAATGATAAGTTAGTAATTCAACATCTTGGAAGGTTATTACCTTCAAATAAAAACACAGATAGTGAATCATTATTTGCAGGATCTTCTACCGGAGTTTTTTTTATTGAACAAGTACAACTAAGTTTCCAGAGCTTTAAGGAGCAAAAAAGAGTTAATATCAATCCGAAACAAATCTTTTCTCAATCGTCATATTTAGCATATAGATCTGATATTAACCCACTTGATCTGAACAAAACAAACGTGGAAGAATTAAGAATAATTTTCGATAATATCGATATTAAAAACCTTATTCTGAGCTTCTTTAAAGAATGGCAAGTAATTTACCCAATTTTCGAGGAAAAAGAATGTTTGGAATACATACTGGAATTAGATAAATTTGATTTGATTAGCAAATTCAAGGAGCTTAAATTTTATCAATCTAAAGAACTACCAAAATTATACTATATTTTAATGATGATACGATTCAAATGGTTAATGTTGATTATGAGTTGTCAATATTTTTATTTCAATTTTTGCAAGATAATATACTAATAAAGCTCATGAATTGTTCTTCTTTAGACACTTTAAAATGCTACTTAATAACTATAATATATTTACAGCTTATTGGAAATCATGAACTATGTATACAATTTAATGGAATGTCAGTTAGGTTGGCATTTTTATATGGTCTCCACAGACATTCTCGAAGATTTAAATTTGAAAACATAATTTCTGAGGAAAGGAAAAAGCTTTGGTGGTGCACTTATTGCTTTGACATAATTATTAGTTGCAATAATGGCTTACCCAAATTAGTTGATGACGATGACGTAGATACTGATTTCCCACTAGAAATTAACGGATTTCGTTATTGTGATACAAAAAAAGTTAACGAGGCAATAATACCTTTACCAGGCGAATCTTCTAATATATCACTATTCATATCATTTGTTAAGTTGTGCCAAATTCTTAGTTCAATTCTAAGAAATCTTTATACAACAACAAAAAGAAGAAATGGTTTTACTAAGATGCTGACCCTAAGAGCCAGTCTTCATAGTTGGTATTCAGAGAGCTCGAATCACGAAAGAAAAGAAGAATTTGCATCTTATGGACATTGCTACGTTTCTCTCCTTTATAAAACTTGCTTAATTCACTTATATCGTCCAGGCCTAACATATCCCAAAGTAACATCAGAATTCCAGTCATGTTTAAAAGAGAGCATTGATGCCAGCAAAGAATTTTTAATTTCCTTCAATAAATACAGGGAAAATACTTCTTACGTATACTTTGTATACCCTTGTGGCTTTCATATGGTCTTCCAAGCTGGTCTCTTGCTATTATGGAATCATATACTTTCAATCATAGAAAATAATAACAGTACTTTACCTTTAGATGAAGAAACAAATAATTGTATTCTTTTGTGTTTAAAATCATTGAAAATTTCTGAAGATGAAAATTTGTTTACTACTAGAAATGAAATTATCAACAATTGTGGCAACATTATACAGACTCTATATGACTCAGTTAAGAGTTTCACAAACTCTTTTGATGAAAATATTATTTATAAAGATTTCAGGTTGCCATATACAAGTATTAACGATATTTTAAATAATAAGTGGAATGAAAATATGGAATTGATTAATTTCTTTGAATTATCCCCAAGCTTTTTTGATAATTCACTTTTATAAAATCGTTATTTAAGGTGATATTTTGTACTATTTATCGTATTTAAATTTATATTTAGAATATATTTAATTTATTTATAATTAATAACATCTTCTACCATACTCTTTGTACACCCTAGATAGTTAATAGGATCACATAATTTCTTTAGCTTATCAGAATCAACATTTTCTATTATATCTTTATTTGTGATTAAAATATCATACAATGCAACACCCGCCAAACTTGCCGTAGTACAACAATTATAAACAATCTCATGAGCTTTGTGTCTCCCAACGAATGGTGCGATACCCATCATTACTGCTTCTGCAACAATTAATCCCTTTGTAGCTTCAAGATTTCTTAGCATCGATTTTGGTTTGACAACTAGGCCATCAAGAGCAAGCTTTGTTTGGTGAAGTGAACCTACTGCTGCAATAAATGATTCAGGTATTGCCACCCACTCCAAATGCCATGGGCCAGAGGCTCTTTCGAAATCTGATACTATACCATCTAAAGCTAGCCCAGCGTTCGCACGAACTATTTTAGAGGCTGCAAGTATGTATTCAGAAGATATAGGATTCTTTTTTTGTGGCATTGTAGATGATGCTCCTCTGTGCTGTGAAAGAGGTTCTGATAGTTCATCAAGTTCATTAGATGACATGGCAATTATATCAATTGCAATTTTACCTAATGAACCGCACAAGACAGCTAGAAAATTAATAATTTCAGCAATACCATCTCTAGCTACATGCCATGTTATGGTTGGGTTTTCAAGTTCAAGGAGATCTGCTAAAGAAGATCTAACCTTTAAGCCGTGACTAAGCTCGCTTCCTAATGAAGCCAATGTTCCAGCTGCACCACCAAATTGCACCATCAAACATCTCTTTTTAAGTTGACCTAACCTCTCTTCTGATCTCTGAAGACTTGAAAGCCAAACTGCACATTTATAGCCAAATGTAATAGGTAATGCATGCTGCCAATGAGTTCTACCAGCCATCGGTGTTTCTTTATGTTTTCTTGCCAATTCTTTCAAGGTATAACAAATTTCATTTATATAGTATTCGATAATATCTATTGCCTTTTTAATTTGCAAAATGGAAGCATTATCCATTATATCTTGCGTTGTAGCTCCCCAATGTAAATACTTTCCTAGTGATTCTGGTAGTTGTTCTGTTAGTTGGTTTAACAAAGGTAACACACAATAACCAACCAATTCTGTTTCTCTCCCAATCCTAGTTTTATCTATAGTAAAACTATTAACATCAAAGGAATAAATAGACTCACCAACTTCTTCTGGAATAACTTGGCAAATTCCTTCTGCCTTAGCTAACGCCAATTCAACTTTAATCATATTTTTTATATAGCTATCATCGCTAAAGACATCTCTAATTTGCCGCGTTCCAAATATGTCTTTAAAAAGACACGAATCGTATACAGTAGACATTTTGCATAAGTAAATGGTAACGATAAGAGAAAATTTCGTGCTATATTTATATATATTAAACGTATTTTAATCCGACGGTATAAAATATTGTCGCAATTCTAATGCGTCGGAATAAAGAACAATAATGTTCTTATGCCGACGGTATAAATTAGCACCACCCCGCATTTACATGCATATAAAACAGAGAATTATTGCAAAATTATTGCAAAATATAGAGAGCTAGTAAGTAAATAGATCAACTAAATTGAATATGATAAGGAAAAGAGACGACAATCCAAAATATCTTTCTCTTAGTGGACATTCATTAATTACAGCACAAACTTTATTGATTGGCCTTCCCTCATTTGTTTTATTTGGGTACAATCAAGCAGGTTTAGGTGGCGCCTTGTCTTTGCCGGAGTTTGCAGAGTACTTTCCAACGATATCGACATTGCTTAAAGAAGGGAAGGATAAATCAACCGCTTCAACACTTCAAGGTGTAGTAGTTTCAACTTTTTCCTTAGGGGCTCTTGTTGGTGCGATGCTCTGTGTTTTATTTGGAGACCGTCTTGGTAGGAAGAAAACAATACTTATAGGAGCAATTTTAGTCTTTATTGGTGAAATTCTTGAGTGCAGTGCGTTTCATATCGCCCAATTGTGTACTGGAAGAACAATTATAGGAATAGGAATAGGTATCTTAAATGTTACAGTTCCTAGCTGGCAAAGTGAATGTTCCAAACCTAAAAATAGAGGTAAACATGTTGCCTTGGATGGGGCATTCATATCCTTAGGGTATTTGCTAACCAATTGGATTTCTTTTGGAATGTATATGGGGGACCATAGTCAAGCTACATGGAGGGTTCCAATCGCAATTGGCTGTATATTTAATATCCCCTTAGTTTCTATTTTATATCTTCCAGAATCACCAAGGTGGTTAGTGATGAAAGGAAGAGATAAAGAGGCTAAGAGAACCCTAGCTTCCATAAATAACACATATACAGAAGATGCTATTGTAATCGACGAGATTGAATTTATTAAGGATGCAAATAGAATCCTGAATAAGAATAAAGTTAAATTTATAGAAATCTTTAGTATAGGAGAGGAAAAACTACTTATGAGATTTTTAATGTGTATAGCATTGCAATGCTTGCAACAAATGTCAGGAGGAAATTTGATATCTGTATATTCAACAACGTTGTACCAAGAAAGTTTAGGTATGAGCGGAGAGTTATCAAGAATACTTTCAAGTTGTACTTTAACTTTTAAATTCTTTTGTGGTTTTATTTCATTTTTTACCGTCGACAAATATGGCAGACGGCTCTTATTGGCGATAAGTGGTACAGGAATGTCACTTTGCATGATAATGCTAGCAATTACAACTAGTATGCCAGATAATATAAATGCAAATATCGCATCAGTTTTCTTCATATTCTTTTTTAACTTTTTCATTCCAATTGGATTTCTAGGTATCAACTGGTTATATGTAAACGAAATTTCGCCAACAAAATTTCGTACGCATATATCAGCAATCCTGAGTGCTAATAACTGGATATGGAACTTCGTTGTTACAATGATTACACCAATAGCTATCCAAACAATAAAATACAAATATTATATTATTTATGGCATTATTGGTGCTTTTATTCCAATAATGGTTTTCTTATTCTTTCCTGAAACAATGGGTTTAGAACTAGAACATATTGATCTGATTTTTAGGAGCTCTCCATCAATTTGGTCAGTTGTTAGAACTGCCAAGCTAAGAAAGAAAGATTTAGAATGCAAGTACATTTCGAGAAAACTGAGTATAGACTTGATGCAAAAGATCCAATTGGCCCATGATCAAAAATCAGTAATAGATTTAAGTTAATATGAAATAGAAATTTATAAAAAATTATTCTAAGTCAGATTTTCATTTGGATAAGCGATGAGACACGGATTGCGATATTCAGGAAGATGAAAGAAGTAGTCTAAACATCATTGAAGTAGAATTCAATTATTGTCATCAACTAAAACAAACAATGTGGGTTTATTAATTATATCAAACTAATTAAGAAACGCTTAGAATTAAATGAGTGATATTTAAATAGTCTATAGAAATGATATCCTTTGAAATGTCCGTAAGCGCCAATAACCAACTCTTCCGCAACAGTACCTCACGCATAAGTTAAAATAATAATATATAGGTCACTGTAGAATTTATCCGTATTTCCTGTAGATGTTTCTAATCGAGAGCGGGCCGATTAAGGAGTTTGCAAGCTGATCTACATTTCTATAGGCCATTTTCTCCTGATATATTAGTTTGTGTTACTTCTATAATGATACCATCAAACTAGTAACTACTTCACGATAAAAATTATACCTGGTTAAAGTCTTCTAAAAATCACCGTCAAACCATAAAAAGAAGCGAGTGAAATAAATGAGGACAAACCTTTTAATTCTTGAAGAAGATAATTCTGGAAATAGCAACAATTAAAATTTGACACAAGTAGTCTGATTCCACCATATCAACGACCATAATTAAAAGTAATTGCCAACAGTGGCTATACTGCTCTGACCTCAGAAGACAATCAAGCGCATACTTACACACTCCCACATAACTTAATAGCAGGAGTTTCATCAGTATGGGATTATCGGGCACTAATCTTTCTTTTCTGAAACAATGGATTTAGAACTAAAACAAAGCACATTAATATATCATAAAAAGTTCCTCATGAATTTGATCTGCAGTAAGAACTGTCAAAGTACTAATGATTTGAATGACAGTATCTACAAGCAAATATCCTTGTTTCAAAAAGAGCCAATAGAGCACGATGCTATAATAAGTTCTACAGTCAAGGTAGTAGTACAGATCCCTCGTCTTACCGTTTATTATTAGAAAACGATGGATTTAAAAAATGGAAAAGATTGACAGTTAGTGTTTGATTTTAGAAGTTCTTAATTCATGTAATATATATTTACTAAACCAAAAGCACTCATTATAGGAATTTTATATTTGTTTATTATATTACATAACAAGAGGTAGAATCTTAGTTCAAGGAAGTACTTAATTAGAAAGTTGAAATCTAGGATTTTGAATTACCCCAAATATTATTTTCATCGTCAGCATTCACTACTGTTTCATCTGTATCACTTTCATAACTTTGCTTAGCAATTAATTTACGGTCTTTAAGAATTATAGTACAAGCGATCATAAGTACTGTTAAGCACATACCCACAATAGTTATAATTCTTTGAACGTGTCTATAGGCGTAAATAACATTCTCTCTTTCTGGTGTTCCCCAGGTATAAGTTAAAATAGCAGAATATGGATCACTATAAAATTCCTCCGCAAGCGTGGCATTTCCAAGTGATCTTTCCAATTGTGGGTAGGCCAACTGAGTCCAGAGTGCACCACCTACAGCAGAGCCAACAGATCCTCCAATACGATAAAGAACATAACCCATCGCTGTAACTCTAGCCATTTGTTCATGAGATACGTGTGATTGCATTATAACAGTGAGCTCATCAGAGAAAAAACCAGTTCCAAAACCCATAACACATTCAGCAGCAATAATACCAGGTTTAGAAGAAGTACCACCTCTGAAATGGTACATCAAACCACCACCCAATAACCAGATCAGGGTACCAAAAATCATACCTGGTTTAAGTCTTCTGATACGAACTGTTAAGAAACCATAGAAAAAACAGGTGAGTGTACTAACAAATGAAGATAATATTGAAATTCTTGATGCAGATAACTCTGATTGATTAACAGCAACAATTAAAATTTGATACAAGTATTCAGCTTCAATCATATCAACGACCATAAACATAAAACTAAGTGCCAAACATGGCCATACTCCTCTATTATAAAAGTAGCTTGCAGGACAAATAGGATTCTTACTTACATATTTTTCCCATAAAATGGTCACTGGCATTAAAACACCCCCAATTACAATAGGAACTATAATATGGGCAGTCTTCCACTTAGTCAGATAACCACCAGCAAGTGTTAAAGGAACCAAGATGCAACCAATACACACAACCATCAAAATAACCCCCGCAAGATCTAACTCCCAGAAAAGATGATTAATAAAATTGATGTAGCCATTCTCCTTTATAAACTTTCTTCTTATACCTTTAAGAACCTTCCATGTTTCGAGTTTTCTAGCATTCCACCACATTATACCAATACAGATAAGAAATGGGATATTTAATAAGGGGAAAATGAATGCCCACATACCAATACCCCAACTCCAATGTTTCTCTGGACCAACTGCATCAAGTACATTTCCAGATATCCATGCAACTATAACATAGGAAAGCGATGGAACAATGACATAAAGTAATCTAAAACGTAAACTTGAAAAATCCGAAACAATAATAACCAAAATTAAAACAATACCAACATATCCTAAATTATAGAAAACAGCACCAACAACATATCTTGCAACGTTACTTGCTTGGGATTGGATAACAGTTCCAACAATATAAAGGATAATACATGCTACATATACAACAATACGATCAACTGAATCAACTAGTCTCGCAAAAACTACTTGTCCACCAGCAGCTATAACATTACTGACCACATTCACAGTTGAAAGCATCGCATTTTGACCAGAAGCACCAGTTGCATAGGGAGTATAATAACCTCTTAAGTTAGCATCGAGCATGTATCCAAATCCGACAAGGAAGACTGTGAATAAGAATATTGCTCTAAAAACAATGTTATCACATTGATCATTCAAAAGTTCACTCTTAGTGACACCAACAGATTTAAAATGATCTGAGAAAGACTGACTAAAAGTACTCTGTTCATCTTCGTTCAATTCTCTATGTGAATGTTTGTCACCTGGAGACTCCTCAGGTTTGTCATATAATTCACTCATTGTTATCACTTCGCACAATTTTAGAATAAAGTGTCAAAATAAAATTTTCTTGATTGCAGGATGGGCCATACTTATAGGTATTGGCTTCCGATTTCGCAAAAAATTATAGCCAATAGAACGAGAGACACATGCATATGCATATAATGTTAACCTTTAGTTTCCATTTCAAGAGACAGATACGATCGAAGTGAGTAAATTTTTTTTCGATGAAATAGATAATTTCCAAATCCCCCGTTATCAGATCTAATAAAAAAAGAACTAAGAAGACTGTTTTGAGAGAGAATTGCTTATCAAATTCTTTAAGACACTACAACAGATAAATCTTGGGTAACCATATATTAACGACATGATTAATTAACATAGTTGTATTACAAATCTGGCTATATCTGGTATCAGATACGGTTACGGGCTACATCAATAAAAATATATGCCGATGAAAAAGATTATTTTAAGGCGATCGACAAAATACTGTATACAAAAAAAAATTGCCATGTTCTATCATTTATTATTGTCCGATTTTAGGAATCTCCTAATATAATTAATGCTTATACACAAACTTCAATTTCATATACTCCACTATAGAAGATTTTACTGATTTAAATAAAATCTTCAATTGTGATGTTAGATTTTTCACACATTTGCCTAAAGATACTTTGGTCATTGCGATAAAGATTTATAGGGATATCGAATTCTTTACATTCTCCTTTATCTAACGTCAATATCTTATCATATTTAATAATTGTTTTCAATCTATGAGCAATGCATAATACTGTCCTATCTTTAAATTCATTTGAAATCACTTCCTGTATTTTATTGTCAGTTTTAAAGTCAACTGAAGATGTTGCTTCATCCATAACTATAATTTTTGATTTCCTCACTAAAGCTCTGGCAAAGGCGATCAATTGCCTCTCACCCAAAGAGAAATTTTTACCTTCATAATCAATCACTTGGTCAAGATGGAATTTATGTAAATCAGACTCTAACGATTGATCTTTTATATCGGACAATTGTGATTCTTCTATTAAACCAGTTCTCCTTAAAGCTTGCCACAATTCCTCATCATCTATGCCTCCAAAGGGATCTAAATTCTTCCGAATTGTTCCACTAAAAACAACTGGATCTTGTGGAATGATTGAAATATTTGATCTTAAGGCGAACAACCCTAGTTTGGAAATATCATTTCCGTCCACTAAAATCTTACCTTCATCTATTTCAGAAATTCTATACAATGCAGTAATGACGGAAGATTTACCAGCACCTGTTCTTCCACATATTCCAATTTTTTCCAGAGCACCGACACTGAAGCTTAAATTCTTCAATACCAAAGGTAATCCTTCACGATATCTCAAGCCCACATTTCTAAATTCAATTTTGCCGTTATTGACCCATGATGCATCTACAGGATCGCCATGTAATTTGAGGTCCGCCTCTTCAGGTAAATGTAATGCATATTGACATAGCCGTTCTACGGAATTCATGTCATTCTCAAGCAATGTATAACTAGTAAGTGTCATTGTGAATGTATCAGCAAGGGTAAGAGAGTAAGAAACCAATAACCCGACTGATGCACTATGTATATGGAAAACATTGTTCACACATAAGATCGATAAAATCAAAACAAATATAGATGCTAATAACAGCAACTGAAGTGAAATCCATCTCTGATTTGCATAGACGACATATGATGCCTCATTCATACTATTAATTAAATCGTAATTAACTGACATAAATCTCGACTCGGAATTATAAGCCTTTATGGTTGCCAATCCATTCAAAACTTCATTAAAGTTACTAAAAACAAAAGATCTTTTTACAGCTTCCAATCTTTTAATTTCTCTAGCAGAGGCTTGATAATAGTTTGCAATTGCAAAAAATATAATTCCTAAAAATGGAATTGCTATAGCTAACCATGGGATATAAATTATATCAAGGATTATTACACCAACAACCATTCCCACAGAGTCTATAAAGAGTCTTAATTTATCGGCAATTTCATTATCTAGTGCATCTGTATCTTTTGTGAATCTATTAAGAACTCTTCCTAAAGGCGTAATATCTAGGAAGGACATTGGCGCATGCAATATTTTCTTCATAGCTTCAAGATTTAGATTTCTGGACGAAATTGTGCTCAAGTTTGCAATGGCGATGTACATAGTACAAAGGAATATTCCCTCCAAAATTGTAAACATCACATATAATCCAATGTAAAAATTTTTTGGTTTGTCAAATTTATCGCTAACCCAGAAAGAAAGCCATGTATTAGTAAATAGATTCGAAAACACAGCTAAAGACACAAGTAGGCCAAGTAAAGGTACATAACCATAGATTGATAGCTTACCTGCACCAAACAGAATATATGCTTTGTAAATTTCTTTACTAATACCATTTACAGCTCTTTCTTCATCCTGTGTTATCTTTCCATCAAACAAAGAATTGTTACTCACCTTACCAATTTCCTCAATGGCAATTTCATGATTAAGATTTTTGCTTTCAAAGCTAATCTTTTCATTGATTTCATTCTCGCTATTTTGATCATATTGCTTCTTTTGATCATTTTGATCATTTTGATCATTTTGGTCATTTTGGTCATTTTGATCATTTGCAGTCACTTTATTCGCGTTAGTACTATACGACATAAGATCGTTAAAGCTATGATTCCTGCTCATAAGTTCGTCAAGAGTACCGTAATCGATTGTACCATCTTCATTCATAAAAATTATCTTATCCGCCATATGAACGAGGGAAAGTTGATGTGTGGCCAATATTCTAGTTTTACCCTTTAAAAGGCCTAGTAAACAATTATCAATTATATGCTTTCCAACCTTAGAATCAACAGCACTTAAAACATCATCCAATAAAATAATATCCCTCTGTACATATAAAGCTCTAGCTAAACTAATTCTTGCCTTTTGACCTCCTGACAAAGTTATACCTCTTTCACCAACTTCAGTCTGGTCACCAGCCGGTAAGTTTTCCAAATCTGTGAGTAAACCAGACGAATAAATAATCGAATCATAAACATCTTTGTCATAAGGATGGCCAAATAGAATATTTTTTCGTATCGTTACATTTTGCACCCAAGGTGCCCCACACATCAATAAGGAACCAAGAATATCTATATTTCCTGATTCAGAGTGCATGAATCCAGACATTGCACTAAGTAGAGAAGTCTTACCAGAACCAATTGGTCCAGTAACAACTACAAAATCACCTTTTCTGATGTGTAAATTAATATTCTTTAAACAAGATATTTTCTTCACTTCAATCTTGTTTTGTTCATGCTTTTCATTTGGGGTATCCTTATCCTTAATCTTACCTTTTGTATCAGTTTTAATAGGTTCATTTTCTGAGCTCTCAAAAGATTCCCAATAAAAGTTTCCATCAGTTATCTCGATAGCATTCTTACTATTTTCATCTAAATGTCCCGCGTATGTCTTTGAATACATATCTTCATGACTACTTAAAAATTCGCCTACTCTTTTGAAAACCATAAGCATATCAATGGAAGTAGAAACTCCAATTGGGAGTAGGAAGAGCAAAGAAGCCAAAATCTCAAATACTGATACTGAAGAAAAGATTGACGCAGCACTTGCAGATTTTGATCTTATTGCGTATAATACTATGAATGAAACCATTGATGAAATACCAGTTAGATTAAATGTAATTGCATTAATTATATTTCTTAAGAATTGAATCTTTAGGATAAAATTTATTTCTCGAGTTCTTGTTTTAATAATTTTAGAGAAGTATGGAATTTCCCAAGAATAAAACTTAATCATTTTCAAGTTATTTAATACTTCCGTAATTAAGTTTACTCGCTCATCAGTAATCAGACTAACCTGGCTACGGTACTCATATAATTTCTTACTACCCATTCCAATTCCAGCTAAAAATAAAAAAAATACAGCTATACCGGCTAAGGCTGCAACCCCAATATTTACAATTAAAATAACAATTGCAATGGCCAATGGGATTGGAAGTCCAAGCAAACATGGTAGATACATTGCTGCTTCTTCGACCCTGGGCAAATCTGTCATCATCATCGATGCGATCTTGCTTGTGGGAAATTTATGACTTGCTGTTCCATCTAATACGAAAGATTTACTTAACAATTTACTCATTAATACAGTTTTGATACCAAATCCGGCGCAAGCAGAGTTGTAGAAAAAGTGATTTAAAAAGAAACTCAGCAATATTAGCATTAAGAACATTCCAATAGCGTAACCTACGCCTGGTCCAACTGAAATCGAAGGAAATGTATTTATATCTTCCACGAATGCAATAAGTTTTTTCGCAAGAAGTGGATTTAGGCAGAAAGTAGATAAACACAAAACAGCCAATAAAGTCGACAAAAATATTCTTAACTTAAAAGTACGAGTAACACTCCATAACAATATGAATTGAGTAATTACGAAATCTTCCAAATCATCTTCTTCAGATTTGGATGAATTTTCAGGTGTTTCACCTCTTTCTCTGCATTTTTTTTTAATATGTCTTTTCTTAAATTTAGCAACTTCATAATCTAGTATTACTTCGAATTTCTCCACATAATTTTCTATTCTCATCTCTTCAGACAAGCGATATAAATCTTCAGCTTGAAGAGTTCTTCTATATCCTACATTCATCATTGGTACCAACCACCAGAAGAATAACTTACTAATAATGTTTGCCTTGGGGAATATAGGTCGTTCAGATTCCTCCGGTATTGGTACCATTTTCTTTCTCCACAAAAAACTGAATAAACGTTTCTGAGACAACGTAAGTTCTTCCGAATCAGTTGAGACATCAGACGACATCGTATAATCAATTCAATAAATGAAGAGATAATTGCTTATTGAAGTTCGACTTAATGCTTCCTTAAGTAGGTTTAGTATTATTTTACACCTTACCATCAAGCGGCATTTAGTAAAGTTTAATCTTAACGTACGCCACTTGATTGATTACGAGCCCAGTAACAAGTACGATAGTGCCACAAAACCAGTACGCGATAATGACGAAACTTTATTCAACAAAGGGTTATCTAATGTATGCTAAAAATATACTTTCCAATATCGGTTACTATACTGTTTAGGTATTAGTTACGATTTAGCTACTGAGAAAACTTATTTTTAGTGTACCATTCAATAATCTGTGTATCCGGAGATTTAAAATAGCTTCAGATATGATTGTAACAAAAGTAATGGGTAGAAGCTCTATGTATTATTATCTTCCTGTTGCTAACACCAGTATCTCCGAACGTATTTTCAATCCGGATGTAAAATGGGTATACCGATATACCTTTTTAGGCAAAATTTCTCATACTATCTAACTAGTAATTGTGAGGATAATACCATCTCTGCATAGAATCTGCAGTGTCTTTAACCAATTATATTGTACAGAATATATCAGAGCACTTCATCGTATTCCCAATTTAAGCAAAATTTCTTTTTGAGTTTTGATTAATGGGTTAGAATCGCTCATTTGAATTATTATATCTTTCCTTCAACTTAATATGGAGTTGCTCAATAGCATGTCATAAACTAGTGGAAAGTCACAGGTCTCTTTCAAGTAATGAATTATGATTTTAAAATAAGTTGGTAGTTAAAAAAGGGGCTTTAAAATTGCGAATAAATTAAACGGAAATTATTGATGATATATGATATCAAGCGGCTGAGGTATTATTATTATTATTCATATTTGTTTAATTATATTTTTGAAAAGTGTATTTTAGTTTTTATCTCGAAAGAGCAATATAAGTTCGTTGTAAGTTAAACGAGATCAGATTTTCGTGAGTAAAATTTTTTTAAACAATTCATAAATTAGTGATGGCAATATCTCTATTTAAGAAATTGGTTATATCAGTTACGCTATTTTGTTGTTTGGGAATAGGCTTAGGGGTTGGTTTGGGAGTTGGTTTGAAGAAAAAACATAATTCCTCAGATGATTCAATAGATTACCCCACAGATAATTTGACTGAAAGTTCTAATTTATGGAAACCTGCTATTGGTAGTACCTGGGATTACCACCTAGAGTCGGAACTTAAACTTGATGAAATAAATAATGAAGTTGACATCTACGATATTGATTTATTTGATACCTCGATAGATATTATTCAAAGCTTACATAATTCTAAAAGGCCAGTAATTTGTTACTTTTCCGCAGGCTCATATGAAAACTGGAGAAATGATAGTCATGAATTTGATGAGTCAGATCTAGGAGACCCATTAGATGGTTGGGAAGGAGAACGTTGGGTTAACATTTCGTCCTCTAATGTTCGTAGAATTATGAAAAATAGGATATATTTAGCAAGTACGAAAGGTTGTGATGCTATAGACCCTGATAATGTTGATGGCTATTCAAATAAAAATGGATTAGGTCTAACTAAAAATGATTCGATTAATTTTATAAATTATTTATCAGATATTGCCCACAATCTTAATATCTCGATTGGTTTGAAGAATGCTAATGATATTGTTGAGGAAGTAATTAATGTTGTCGAGTTTTCAGTTCAAGAACAATGTGTATATTACCAAGAATGTGACGCTTTTAGACCTTTCATTGAAAATGACAAGACCGTCTTTCACGTGGAATACCCAAAGGGAGACAATGTGGATGATAATAAAAATGTTAGCTCTTCTGTGTACCATAAATATTGCGATGATAAGTCAGCATCCAGGTTTTCATCGATTTTAAAAAATATGGATTTGGATAATTGGCTCCAATTATGTACAACGTGATGTATTTATTCTAGTTATTTAAGTACATGATTTGCATTGGGATTATATACAATGGTACAGAGCGCATTGGTATAAGCATAATCTAATAATGGAAATTCTATACTCTCCTTATACTTAAACCAATTTAGTAAGTAACTTACCATTAGGCTTTGCTGTACCAAATAACTGCTTCCAGACTTCTGGGATCTTTTCTAATGGATTTTTTTCTTTAGAGATGTCAACTATACTACATCCTTCCGTGCTTTTAATTTTGCCTTCTTGAATACCATCAACTAATTCTGCAATGGCAGATGGAAATTCCGAGGTATAATTGGTTACAATGAATCCTTTTACAGTTAAACTGTTAGTGATGATCTCACCCCAGCTACTAATTTTGAGCTTTTCTTTATCATTATACCCAGCAATTGCTCCACAAGCAACCACGTGTCCATGTTTCTTGACTTTAGATAACATGAAGTCTAAAATTGCTCCACCAACATTGTCAAAATAAACATCAACATAATCTTGACCAATTTCCTTCGATAGCTTTTCTTCAAAGTCTGGCTTAGTGTAATCGAAGCAAATATCTGCTCCTAGAGACTCGACCCATTTACCTTTTTCATCAGAGCTAGTAATACCAATTACTTTAGAGGCTCCAAATAGATGCTTAGCTATCTGTACTACCATTGAACCAGTAGCACCAGAAGCAGCAGAAACAACAACAGTTTGGCCCTTTTTAAGTTGGCCAGCTTCTTTCAAACCAAAATATGCGGTCAATCCGGTATGACCCAAAGTAGAAATATAAAGTGGCAATGGAAGACCTTGTGATTCATCAATCTTACTAAATACTCTAGCTTCGTTTATTAATGCATAGTCACTCCAATAAGAAACACCGATAATTTTGTCGCCTACATTATATTTCTCCGATTTAGTGTAGACAACCTCACCTATAGCATAACATCTAACTGCGTCATTTTCAAGAATTGGAGGTGCATACGTCCTTGAAGCATCGATTCCTTTGTGCATCCATCCTCTTTGAGTAGGGTCATTTGAGATATATAAATTCTTAATAATAATATCACCATTTTTAACCTCGGTGAAAGCTTGCTTGTCAATTCTGAAAGTAGATTCTTTCTCACCCCAGTTTATGTTGACTTCTTTAGTTGGGGCTACATTTAATGTAATTTGACTAGCAGTATTTGGAATTGACATATTGTATATGGTTCTATTTGTCGATAATAATTGTATTCTGATAATCGAAAATTGCAAAAGGCCGTATTTATATTGAATCGAATCGGGAAATGTAAAATCCACATTTCCTTAAATTTGTAAGCAGTGAGCGTTGGAAATAAAAGAATTCCTAGAAGAAATGAGATATTTCAGCTTGATTACTAAAGTTATAATTGAGGTTTACTAGATTCTTCTTCATAATTTGCAAATATAAATGTTTGAATTATAAGAATATTTAAATAAAATGGTAAATTACCTACCAAAATTGATTCCTAAATGACTAAGAATTTAGTGACAGATTTGTAGTTTAAGCTTTGTTTTTTACAGATGTATAGATTAATAGAAGTACTTAATTTAAGAATTTTTGGTTAAGTTTTTATGTTAGAAAATTCATTAGTTATAATGCCTTATCCAAAAATATACAAGAAATATTGAAAATCTTCTATAGTATAAGATTTTACGTTTGAACTGGGATTATGGAGTATGATCCTGATTTATCCCTATTCCAATATTCATTGACAATTTTTAGCTGACAATGAATTTTAAGTAAAGTTTCAAAAGTTACAACCTATATCTATGTTTATACTATGGGATGGATAATACTTGATTGGCATCTTTTGAGTATTTTCGAAATACGATAATATTCTTAACTCTGCGAATTTCGAATTTTTCAATCATGCTAGGATCCGACTTGTAATTTTTTTTCAGTCAAAATCACATAGATTCCACCTCTTCAACTACTAAATCATACTATATAATTAATAGAGTTAATCGGTTTTATAGAGTTAGTATGCATATTGGTAGCTTTGCAAATTTAGTGGTTATCTCTCTTCGTAGCTTTCCCGCTATTACTCGACTTTCAATTTATATTATACCCTAGCATTTTGGAATAACTTTACGTCGAAAGTTTGGGAAGGTTGAAATACTGAACAAGATGACCCAAAATTGATTAAATTGAAAGGTTTAAATGCCGGCCACATTAGGCAGGGGAGAAGGGACCAGATAACGCAACTATAATACGGAACATCTAGTCCAGAATAAGCTCAAATCAACCTTCATAGATTAGTGATTTTTTAATATTTGAGAGACTGGCATTATTATAGAAAGAAGGGTTGAAGTAAAATTATTAATTAAGAATTTAGCATACCCAACGATAAAAGAGAATGAAGGTTCTCTAAATCTTAAGTCCACAATTAAAATTAAATTTGAGTCCTATCACAAAAATGTTACCTAAAAAGTTCGGCAACAAGTTCATTATCAAGTAAATAATAACTATTGGGGGTCTTTCTTAGTTAAGAGTGAGTCTATTTTTTGCTATCTGACAATCAACCTTATCAGAAAAGATCCGGATGTACCTTTGCCGGACATTTAGATATAAAGCCAAGATTAAATCTGGAGTATACTGAAAAATTAATAGATTAACAATTACATAATAACAACAATGGAGACACCTTTTAATTCTAGAAGATCAACTGTATATTCTTCAAAAGGAATTGTTTCATCAACTCAACCTTTAGCCAATGCCGCAGGATTAAAGATATTGGCCAAAGGTGGTAATTGTGTAGAAGCTAGTATTGCTGTTTCAGCTAGTCTTTGTGTTGTGGAGCCTTCATCCACAGGTATTGGTGGTGATTGTTTTTCTTTGTTCTATAAGAATTCTGATAAAAAGGTTTACGGTTTAAATGGTACAGGTAGATCAGCTTCAAAGTTAAGTTTAGATTGGATTAAAAAGAACCACCCAGAAGATATTTTACCTTCTCTAAGATTAAGCGAGGATTCTGTCTTTAAAGTTCAAGTACCTGGACATGTTGCTGGGTGGATTGATGCACATGAAAAATGGGGGAGTGGAAATCTCACAATGGCTGATCTATTGGAACCAGCCATCGATTTAGCAGAAAATGGGTTTGTAGTTTCTCAAATAAGTGCATTACTTTGGGAAGATGTTGAAGAAAAAATGAAGAGAGTTAATAATAATGAAAAGGATCTAAAGACATTTCTTCCAAATGAGGGCCATAAAGCACCTATCAAAGGTCAATTCATGAAGAACCTTCCGCTAGCAGAAACTTTAAAGAAAATTTCAAAGTCTGGTAAGAAAGGATTCTACGAAGGGGAAATTGCCAAGTCGATCGTGAAAGAGTTAAATAGTAGAGGGTCTTTAATTTCACTTGAAGATCTCAAAAATCATACGTCAACCTTTGTGGATCCAATATCATTACAGGTACTTGGTAAAAAGCTTTGGGAAATTCCTCCAAGTGGGTCTGGTGTGATTGCATTATTGGCCATGGGATATATCAACCAATTGAATCAAAATGGTGAAATTGATCTTCAAAACTTGAAACATAATTCAGCGGAGTATTTGCATGTAGTTATTGAATGCTTGAAATTGGCCTTCAAAGATTCTGATGAATATGTGAATGATCATGAATTCTTTTTAAAAGAGCATAACCTTGACCATGCGTCAAGTTTAAATGATTTATTAAATGAGAGCTTTTTCAAAGAACGTGTGAAGTTATTTAAGAAAGATAGTATCCTTAATAATCGTGAAATAAAACATGGAATTCCTAATCCCATGTTTAAATCAGATACTGTTTACATGTCTGTTACTGATTCAGACGGAAATGCTTGTTCTTTCATAAGTTCTATGTATGATAACTTTGGAAGTGCTATATTAGTTCCAGAAAGAGGGTTTGCTTTACAAAATCGAGGAGGAAACTTTAATCTTAACCCGAATAGTAAAAATTGTCTTGAAGGAAATAAAAGATCTTATCACACAATTATCCCCGGGATGATCACTACCCCAGATAATGGGAAAGAAGAATTATATGCAAGCTATGGTATCATGGGTGGTTTTAATCAACCACAAGCCCATGTTCAAGTATATTTTAACATGTTACTCTTTGGTATGGATCCTCAAGAAGCATTAGATGCTCCTAGGATATGCCTTTATCCACATCCAGAGTTGGCGCATACTGATTTGGGCCTTGGATCAGACGGTCCTGCTAGCCGAGATATTACTTGTATTGGAATAGAGGAAGGAATTCCAAGTGATACCATAGAAGGATTAAGAAAATTAGGACATGATGTACATGTAGTCAAAGGTATCGAAAGAAAGCTTTTTGGTCGTGGACAAGTAATTAGAAAAGAATCGGGCCCTGAAGCTGAAGAACATTTAGTATATAGTGGAGGAAGTGACTTAAGAGGTGATGGTGCTTCTGTGCCATTTCTTTAATTAGTTAATTAATAGTCAATTTAGCTGTTAAGTATGAATTTTAAGTTTTTGTATACTATAGTTCTAAAATTTAATAAATATTATACGTACAAAGTAAAGTGGAAGAAGCAACCTAGGAGTAGATGCTGCATCTATGCTAAATCTTTAATCCCAATTTTTTGTCTAATCTTGAGTGAAATGTTAAATTAAAATTCTAAGAATAATAAATATTTTAAGTGCAATGTGTATCTTAACTGGTACTATATTTTATCATTTGCCTTAGTGTCTGTGTTTGCAGTAGATTCACTAGTATCGTCGTTGCTTTGTGCTCCTTCATTTTGGTTAGTACTTTCAATGTTGTTCTCTAAATCTTGAACCTTCTTCCTTTCTTCTTCTTCTTTAAATTCTGGATCAGCATGAATCCACTTTTTAAAATATGGGGTCATTAGACCGGCACAAAACACTTGTTCTGATTGATAAAGCACTAATGGAACAAGAAGCTTACCTAAATTTTCGTTTTTACTTCCATATTGTGAGATAACAAGAGATACACCCAATGCTGCAGTTTTAGCTGGACCACAAAGCATAATGGATATAGTATCACGTCTGCTATAATAAAATGGTCTAAAAATCAAATATCCCCATTTGTATAGTTTTGTCGAACTTTCAGTTGGAGGAGTTGGGAAAATTCTAAGTATGAAAACCGGTCTGCAGTAAAAGTAACAAAGAACTGTGAAAAATAAGTAGATTCCGATATTGAAAAATACTATCATGATAATAGACGCAGTAGACACCGAAGTGAATGCATTTTGACGAAAAGCGGTACAGAAAGATGACCACATAACCAACGCCAACATGAAGGTACCTACCTTAGCAAGCTTGAAGGTAGACATACACCAGTTAACTTGCTTGAGAAATAAATTTTGGATCACTTGGCCAACAAACATTGGAACAAACACTGATAAACCAATTTGCATCATCACATTTCTATAGACTCTTTGAACACTGCTTCCATTGGCAGGATTGGCAAATTCCCATGAACCTGATAAAAACATTTGAGAAAGAGCAGGCGTAATGAAAGCTCCTAAAAGATTCCCTATGACCACTTCACATAACGTCAAAAGCATATTACCATCAGCTTGTCTGGTCATCACCACGTTAGATGATACCGTAGTTGGACATGTGGCTGTTACTATTAATCCTACCAACATCCAGTTGTCAATTTGATCGTTTCCAGCGGCCCTGATCCCACAACAAATACCATATATAATCGAAGATGTGATCAAAAAACTAGATGTCAAAACTGTAAAATGTGCTCTCCAATGGGCCATATTTTTTATCAAGTCCTTTGTCTTCATCGATATCCCAGATATGAAGAAAATAACCGCCACGGCCCAATAACTAATTTCTGCATGGGCTGTAGCATTAGGATAGGAATGTGCTAATGCAATAAATACTGCCAATGCAATGAAGAACCACTGCTTCTTCATGTAACCCAAAACAGCAGCTACTGGCTTGTAAACTGATGGCGGTATCTTATCCTTGATCTTTGACTGTACTTGAGAGAGATATTCCATATTTTCTTCACCAACACTAAGATCAATGATACGACAGAATTTTTGCTTCATTTATGCTATCTCTCTACTGATAGACTTTTCCGCACCTCATTTTTGTGTCACAAGATTAATCTCGGAAGTACGCTATCCTGCTATTTCCAGTGTGAGATTGCGTGAAAACGGTTTATAATTAACATTTTCTGGAGACTTTTCCTAGTACAACTAGTCAAAAAAAGAGCGAGCAACGGAACTCGCATCGAAGATCGGATCGATATTTGACAAGTTCTTTAAACTGATTGCGTTATGCAAATATGGCTCAAAATAAACCCAATACTGACAGAAGAAAGAGAAAAGTGGTCTCTGACAATGAAAGAAAGCGGGCGATATATAGTTGTGACCGATGTAAGAAGATGAAAATCGCTTGCAAGCGACTGGAGGCACTGAGGATCATTTATGATAAGAACACACCATGCATTGAATGTGTGTCCTCTGGTGTTGAATGTTTAACTACTGCACCTAGAAAGAAACGATCATACTTTTCCATGAGTGAGACCTCGAGATATCAGTTGAAATGCCTCGTTCATTTACTCAAGTCGGCGTATCCAGATAAAGATCCCAACAATTTTGATCATCTAGCTCAAATAGCGCACCAACTTCAAACTAATTTACCTCCAAATGCACCTGAAAAGATCAGTAAGGAGCTCGAGGGAAATATTGGTACAGAAAGTGATCCAGAACTCAGAATATCTGTTGATGAGGAGATAAGCATATCAAAGGACCAAACTCCAAATATTGACACCGCCTTCGTTCATGGTTTAAATGGAACCCCGGGTATCATGAAAGCGTTACTTGATCTACTGAAATCAGACTCCCTGACTGATGCCGATAATATTGAGGATAGGTCATTGCGAGCAAAAAATCCACTTGACATCAATGTTGATAATTATCCAACTGATTTAAAATTGTTGAATTTAAGGACGTTCCCATTAGTGGATCTTATATCAAAGGTAAACACTGATACTTATGTTGATCTGTTTTTTAAGGACATTCATCCGGGCTACTTTATATTCAATGAAGCGAATTTCAGAATAAAATATGAGACTCTTTTCAGAGACATTGAAGCAATAAGAAATAATGAAATACAAACTTCTGGATTTCATTCTAAGCTAAGAAAAGAGGAAATTTGTTACATTTACTTGGTATGGCTTTTAGGGATTAAAAACCATGAATACAATACCACCAATGAATCTAGCATGGTGGTGAAAGTTTATTTGAATATAGTGAAGCTTTTAATGGGAGATATAGTTATTAGTCCATCTTTAGAGGGTATACGTCTGTTGTACATGGCAGCTTTATATTTTGAAACTCAGAAAAAAAGAGAAAATTCGTGGCTTCTTTTCACTTTGGCTCTACAACAATGTGTAAGTCTAGGGTTTCATCGCAAGTCAGCAATATCAAAGTATTCAGAAGGTATTCAAGATGAAATTAAAATATTGTGGTGGTCAATATTCCGTATTCACATGAATAGTAATTCTTCTCTTGGTCGTTTTCCTACAATAGCTTTAGAATCAGTAGACATTGGATTACCTAAACTTCTCAGTGTTCAAGACAGCCTGTTTCAGAGCTATTTCTGCTCTTCAGTTGGCTTGTTCAAGATTATGTACATGATTTTAAAACTTAGGAAAAAGTTGTTCGTCAGTAATGATCCATTGGCACCTGAGAATACGGACCAATTAATTAAGATACAGGGGATGCTAACATCATGGTACCAAAGTCTTCCTCAAGATTTAGCTCAATATTCGAATCAGCCAGTAAGGAGATATCGTGTAAAGCTACATTTGCAATATCATTACTTGTTTATTTCTTTGATATTACCTTACTTATTATTCATTTCGAGAAAGATTAACGATATCGATATTAAGAAGCATGAGTCTTTAGTTCATGTTTTATGTAATGGAATCAAATCTGCTGAAGTATTATGCCAAGTTATTGAGTATTCAAATATAATGGGCTTTTCGGTTGGGTTATTAAATTATGATTTATTTTATGCTTATAATTCTGTAATGGTGCTTTTGCTAGCCAATGTTTTATTGGTGAGTAAAAAAATTACTTACTCTTCCAATTCGTATCTTTTGAAAGAAATGCTTGAAAATGAACTTCAAGTCAACCAAGATTCGATATTAAATGCAATTACTAAAATTTATCGTATGGTCAACAGTACTACATTAGAATCCCCTAATGGATACATGAAAGAATGCAATGATAATATAAAGTTGTTACTAAGAAAGTTTGGTTTAGCTAGGTCAATTGATCATGCAGAAGAAGTAAAATCAGCTACATTTTCTTATCCAATTATAAATAATTCCTCAGAAGATATTATTTCATTGTCTCCAGCTAATGCTGTAGTTTTTGGGCTAGATCCAACCGTATTTGAAATGAATTATAACCATAATGCAAATGCAAATATGTTTAATTTTGGGTCAGGGTTTAGTCAATTTGAAAGATCAAATTTCATTTTTAATGATAAATATTTTATTGATCCGTCTTTAGATGATTTTGAAAATCAATTTAATTTTAAATAATATATACCTACCATTAGTTGTCATCGACTTCAACGAAAAGCTCCTGAAAGCTCTCAATTCAAGATTTTATCAAGTGGTATCAAATTCTATTGTACCTCTTGTAAATATGTATCAAATACTTACTTCGTTTAATGAGTAAAAAGAAGCTGATAGCATCTGATTTAGACCTAAAGGATGTTAATATATTATTGCTTCCGGTGCTTAATATTCTAAGCTAATTTCGTGTTAGATTTAGATTCAGCAAAATCTACTTCAGCAGTCAGGCTGAATCAAGCTTTATCTTGCTTATTTAATTCTTGTGCCTATAACTTCAGTAGTAATAATAAATTTAGTCTGAGATGGCAATGTTAAAAAATCAAGGGGTCAAGGTACATAATGCTCAGGAAGTCCATTTCAGTAGTGTTATTTACTATTGTTAAAGTATGGCTTTTAATATAAAATTAGTTCAACTGTATTTTTTCTGATTCAGGTGTGATTAAACTCTTGTTTCTAATACGTATTGCATTTTAATGACCGTTGTAACTTTAAACTTCTTTATTCTTTAATTAAGATTTAAATACTTTTAAATAATAAAAATAAATGAATAACTAAAACTATATTATTAGTTGTATATGCTTATCTATTTAGTCTTGAATGCAAAAACCCTCAATATCCATATATATAATATATTAATCCCAATACTCAAAGTAGTAAACCTCCGTCCATAGCATTTATAGTTCCTGTGGACGTTCTCAACTTAGATAAGAATACGAAATGTGATGCTGTTTCGTCTAAATCTGGCAAAGTGTTAAGAGCAGAGTTTTTCTTAGTTATTTCAACTTTTTCTTCAGGGAATCTTTTACCCCAATCAGTCATTAATAATCCTGGACAAACTGCATGAACACGGACCTTTGTACCTTGCGATTTAGCTAGCATCAAAACTAAGTGATTCAATGCAGCTTTGCTAACAGCATATGGGATACTGGAACCATAGACTTTTCTACCAGCTACAGAAGACAGAACAATAAAGGTACCACCTTCTTCATTTGTATCAAATACCTTCTTCGCAGCCTTGAACAAAAAAAAATGAGTTTTAACATTTATTTGAAAACAATTATCCCAAAGTTCCTCATCCAAGCTTTCTAAGTCCTCGTAGGGAACGATTTTAGTCCACCCGGCATTAGAAACTACCACATCGAGACGACTAAATCTTTTCAATGTTTCATCTACCAAATATTGACCAGTGGATGAATCGAATGCATCTGCCTTAATTATTTCTGCCTTTATGCCAAATTCTTTGGAAAGGGATTGGGCAAGTTGAAGTGCTCTTTCTTCGGAATTGCTATAATTTATTGCTAAATGAGCACCTTCTGCAGCCATTCTTCTAGCAACAGCTGCCCCCAATCCTGCACTTCCACCAGTGATTAACACAACTTTATTTTTAAGATCAATTGACATTAGGGCAATCTATAAAAAATCCTATCTCGATATTTAAAAAATCCTTCCCCGATTTTAGTTTAAAATGTGGAGTCGACCAATTGGCATATGATTGTTAAATCTCAAACCTACAGTTATTTTCTGATTGCTAGCAAAAATAATTTTACGAAAATTTGAATACTGTAGCCAGATCCTTAGATCACAGAATATTTTTTTCATCTAGCAATTATACTTTTGTTCGATGTGGAGTATCGGTCAATCCCCTAAATTAAACTCTGCGTCAGAAAAGCTTTCCTATATTATTCGTTGAGTTACTCTTATTGGCATCAAGGGTTTGTTTTGATATAACTCTTATTGTTATTAGTATGTAAACATTCTATTCTCGTTTAGTCGTTATAACTATTTAAGTAATTTTTCAAGAATCCGCTTTTGAACCCGAGTATTTAACAATATTATTTTTATATTAATGAATAGAACTATTCATGTGCCATATAATATAGGGATATACAATTTCATATTTATTAATTTGGCAAATGATTGCATAGTAAGAAATGTCAATTTCTTCTTATGGTAATTTTCTTGAGATCTCCTCATTATGTTACCGATTTAGGAAATTTATGGCTGCGAAGATTAGCCTCCAAAAAAGCCATTTGGCTGAAGAGATGTCATTTTTTTTATATATAAATATTAAAGTAATGCATTCTCTTCCATATATAATTAATTTTCTGGGAAGATAAACTAAGTTTGACGTGAGAAGTAATCATAGTAAGAAATGAAATTAATTAACATATTCGCTATCTTTGCAGTTACTCTGCAACTAGGTGCCGCATTACCGTTAACAGTAAGAAATGAACTTGAATCTATAGAAGTTGAAGCTCGTGATCTTGAAGCTTTAGATTTGATGTTAAAGAGAAGTGATGAGCTCGATGATTTCCTCGCTAAGAGAGATGTTGCTGTTATTACAGATTTTTTCACAGCACTTAACAAGAGTGGTTTGGTTCCTCCAACAGTTAAAATCTTGGCTACAAATAAATTAACTGAACCTCTTTTAGTAAAAGCAATAATTGCTTTCTTAAAGACTCAAAATTTGGAAGATATTCTTGAAGCGGTTGATGAATCTGGATTAGGTGTTGATCTTGCAATTCAAGCTTTCAAATACCAAGCTTTCCTCCCAGGTTTATACAATATTATCAACGGTATGATGACTGGAGCATCTAGTACTGTCACTAGTTCGTCTGTTGATAGTTCACAATTGCAATCGAATATCCAACAGATATCTAGTTTGTATGATTCCAGCAATGTTGGATCTTCTTTGACGAATTTATTAGGTCAGGTTGGAGTAACAGTTACTGATGCAGGAAGTGGGTTATTATCGCTGGTAAACTCCCTTGTAGGTGGTGTATTAGGTGACATATTAGGAGGTGGATCATCATCATCTTCTTCGTCATCATCTGGTTCGTCGTCAGGTTCATCATCAGGCTCTGTAACGTCTACTACCTCTACTGCTACTACTTCAGGAAGTAGTAGTGGATCAACTACGAATAATTCAGGTTCATCAGGCTCTTCCACTACCTCCACTTCTAGTACCACTTCATCTGCATCTAGTTCTTCAAGCTCTTCGAGTTCTTCTAGGTTGAAGGATATAATAAGTTCTCTCGCTTCACTTTTAGGATTCAAAAAGCGTGATCTGGATCAATTTGAAGATTTGGAAGAATTAATTAAAAGAGAAAATGCTGTCTTGAATAGCTTAATGGAATCTTTAGAGAAGTCAGGTCTAGCAATGCAAGTAGTCTGGGAAGCTATAACTGATCCATCTATGGCACCATTTGTAAGAAATTTGATAACGGCGATTGTACAAGATAAAGTTATTTCGATTAGCGAGCTCAAGCTGGCATTACAAGGTTCAAACGCTATAAACGACATTATTGTTGATACGATTATTAGTCCAAAACTAGGCATCACTATACCTTCTTCTTAATCTTAAACATTGAATATTCAAAAGGATACCACTTTAATCTACAAATTTTTTTACTTTTTGATATCAGGATAGTTAATATGCTGTATGTAACCCTATAATATAAACTATCTATAGTAAAATATATGCAAATTAGGAAAATTAGTATGAACTGCTTGATGAGCAAGGAAAAAGTTTATAACTTAACCAAATAACTTAATAGATTCTTCACCTTGAGTAAGGACATCCTCATCGCTCTCATCTACAACATCTTCTTCTTCCATATTAACTTTTTGTCCAAGTAACGATGCAAAGAATTCGTCAATTTGATTATCATCCCACTTCCAACCTCCTCTTGGAGTTTCGAAATTAGATATCTGTTCTTGTACATGATATCTAAGTTTACGACCTTTAGATGCTTTGGTATCGATGTTCTTCTTGAGTTTTTGAGCTTTTTGAGCACTTCTCAAGGTGAGAGTCAAACCATTGGCGGGGTTGCTTGATTGAATCTTCTTATCCACCAAATCATTAAGTAATATACGATAGAAATCTTCATCATCAAAAATCTGGTCAATTTCTGAAATAGCAGATTTTTCATTTGCTGTGCTAGTGGATCTTGGAATGTCAATATTTTCTTCGTCATTTATACTAGTTTGATCAGATTCGACAAGCTTTACCTCATAACCCAATGGCTTAATGAGTCGTCTATTAAGTTTAGTCTTCTTAACTAATCTATCCATATCCGCAAGGTTATTGGTAACTTGTTGCTCAGCTGATTGGCTAATCGCCTTAAATTTTCCAGCATTAAGAGCTGTTGATCCAGAAGTATTAGAAATCTTAGCTGACCATTTTTTTAATACATTCAGACGATATTTAGACAAATGATTATCAAATTCTTTAGCATCTTCAAGATAATTAGAGAAAGACCTCTTTTTGGAATGTTTTAAAGGGCTTGTAACAACAGAATCTTTTACGAACAATTTCAGTCTTAAGTCAAAAATAGCATCTAATAGTTCAAAGCACTTTTCTTCGGCACTAGCAAGATATTTCTTTGTTTTCTTTGTATCAAGACTATTCTTTCTCATACAGGAAGCATTAGAGGGTAATAAGTTAGAATTGGTTACTGATTTTTGAACTTTTAATCTACTATCGATTATGGAATCAAATATCTTTTGTTGGGATAAAATAGCATATCCTTTCAATGCATCATTACTTGCTGATTGAGATAATCTACCAATAATATTTTTACGCTCATTAGCTACTAATTCTGCTAGTTTTGTTTTTCTGTGGACATCATCTTCGTCTTCAGATTCACCAGATTCTTCATCAGAAATATCGCTTAAGTCCAAGCCAGACTCTTCATCATTAGAAGTGTTCTGTTCCATGCTGTTCTCATCATCATCCACTCCCAGTTCACTGCTAGCTTCAGATTCAAGCTTTTCATCATCATATAATTCACTCCTACTAACCTGATTACCTTTGTATTTTCCTCCTAACTTTGGAGTACTTACTTGATCTCTTAATTTGGACTTCGATACTTTGACATAATGTTCTTTATTTAACTCTTCTCCATCGGAAACTTCAGAATTCAGTTCTCCGTCATCTTCAAAGACATTATCCTTTAAATCATCTTCAATATCAAAATCAGTCTTTGGTTTATTTAATTCGGCTATTTGCTCAGCTAATGTCTTTTTAGCCATCTTATTTCTTGGTATAAAGATAAAGTATGCCTACTGGTTACTTAAGATTGAAAAAAAAAATATAACCTCATCTTGTATATGTCACAAAAATTGATATGGCGTCTATTTATTATGTAATATTATGATGAAAATTGACCAAGGGTTCTCAACTATTTCTCGATTTGTTGCGATCTGTACTTCATTGGAAAAAAGTGGCTGAGGATAGCAAAGGTATTAACCAGGTCCTTTTCTCTGTTTTTTATTTATTCAAGCTCTAAAATAACCTCCTAGATTACGTTCATAAAATAAGATAGCTATAAATTCAGATAACTAAATAGTTTATCAGTAGATATATTATATTCTAATGGTTGACAACACGTTATGTAGGGTGAATGTAATCGAAAAGATTGAGATCGTAATTATGGGCCCTCGCATCTTCGGCTACATACAAGTTTTATCGTTTTACATGAAATATTACCTTCAGCCATTATTATATTTATATATCACTTCATATTAATATAAACGTAATAAGCTGGAGTAAGTATTAAATTATCATGAATAATTTCTTGCTATTACAGTTGTAACAGACTTTGATAGTTTGTTTGGGGTATTTGATCACGTGATCCAAATCTCGAATTCATAAATGCAATAATGGAATTCTGATAGCTTGTAACAAACCATCTTTTTATCTTAAAGTTTTTTTATTTGAGATTGTCCAGTAGTATTGGGAAGCTTATTACTATTAATAAGAAGTGACTTCAAATATTAAGAAAAGAGAAATAAAAAACAGTGTTATAAATTATAGATAAATTTCTGAGTTACCATGAAGATATTTACCTTTATCCTTTCGTTTTTTGCTTTCATAGCCTTGGCATTAGGTGATAAAACTACTAGTTCGTCCAGCACTACATCTAAGAAAGCAACAACAACTTCACAGACCACTGTTTGGCATACTGTCACGTCTGCTGGTAAAGTTTTCACAACTAAGTCAATTTTCTCACAAACCTTTATGTCTACCCCTTCAGTTGTGTCTAGCGTTCCATCTGGTAAAATAGGATTAGGTTCTTTAAGTGGAAGTGTTGGTGGTGTCAGGTCGTATGAACAATCAACTGTCAGTAAAAATGATGGTAATTTTGGAAAGTATGCCGGTGGAAGTTCGTTATCTATCGGAGTATTTATGATACTCAACTGTTTATTATAAGGTATATTAGTATGGGAGGAGTATACGTGTTTTACAAGAGACACATAGGTATTCTGTATTCCAGTTTGGATAAAGTGATGGACTTTTTTTATTTTATATATGATTTAGCTTACAGCAGATTAGTTTTCTATTAAAAGAATAATAAAATCTTGATTTTAGATTATAATATTCGTTATTTATAATTAAACAGGCCAATTTATTCAGTGCTAACGTAGAAATTAAATATCCGGTCAGTGATTTACTTGTAAGATATTCGATTATTGTGGAAGGTATTCTCAAATTTACCCTTATAGTTTTTTTCTAAATTTTTCGCTCCATCGTCAAATTTTGTGGATTATAGACAGAGATTTTTGTTGAATTATAAAATCAGAAACTTATTCACATAATTCAAGGAACATAATGTATGTATTAAGCCGAGCGTATTGAATGTTATGAATCAATTTATATTGTATATTTTAAAAATTTTTTGTTGTATTTCCATTGATCTTAATTGTGTCACTATATTGATTTAGATTCACGAACTTGAGTTAAGAGATAAATACTAACAGTAATTAGAAAATGTCTGAAGAATTAACTAAGCAAGCTGAAGAATTGACTTTGGAGAACAAAGAAACTGTTTTATCCAACAAGGAAGAATTTACTGCCAAACACCCATTAAACAACAAATGGACTTTATGGTACACCAAGCCACAAGTTAATAAGAGTGAAAATTGGCACGATTTATTAAAACCAGTCATCACCTTCAATTCTGTTGAAGAGTTCTGGGGTATTTATAATTCCATTCCACCAGCTAATCAGTTACCATTAAAATCTGACTACCATTTATTTAAAGAAGGAATCAAGCCTGAATGGGAAGATGAAAAGAATGCTAAGGGTGGTAGATGGCAATACTCTTTCACCAACAAGCGTGAAGTTGGTGCTGCTATAAATGAATTATGGTTACGTGGTTTATTATCTGTAATTGGTGAAACCATCGAAGATGATGAAGATGAAGTTAACGGTATTGTTTTGAACATTAGAAAGCAAGCCATCAGAATTGGTGTTTGGACCAAAGATTGTGATGAAGTTAAGTTAAAGACTGTCGGTGAAAGATTGAAGAAGGTATTAAGATTGACCGATGAACAAAAAGTTGACTTCATGTCACACGACGACTCTAACAAGAAGGGAAGTGAACCTCAAATTTTATTATAATCATCTTCATTCTATGCTCATCAAGTATAAGTTTAGTAGAATGATGCATACGTGCACACGACATAAATTCTTCGCAGATTTATATGCTATTAAAAATTCTTCCTAATTTTATACGTTATTGTCTATACATATAAATTTACGTCAATCTATTTACGAATAAATTTTCAAAATCTAATAACCTATAGGGTTAACTTTGTCCTGAATGAATGTTTGTATTAGCTCCCAGTAACCAGGTTGAATTACCGTATCATTATGGGAAGAATTTTCAAACTTATGCATAATTTTTTCATTACTCTCACTTAATTCAAATATCTTTTCCATATGGTCAGGAGGTACAATTTCATCCTTCAAGGCACTCAACGCCAAGAGTGGGATATTTGATGGTATTAAAGGTACCAATTTCTCCAGTTCCCAAGTTTGGTGAACAAATGATGTAAAATGTCTCAAAAATGGAAATATGTGAGGTACAGCCTTTCTAATTGATAAGAATGTATTTTCTAACACTATAGCCTGGATCATCGCAGGAAATGTTGCTGCAATATAAATGGCTACAGCTCCACCTAATGATCTTCCATATAAAATAATTGACGATTCACTGTACTGCTTGTCCTCAGATAAGTATTTCATGACCGCTTGAGCATCCAATTTCAATCCTTTTTCAGTTGGTGATCCAGTCGATTTTCCATACCCCCTATAGGAATAGATAAATACATTGTAGTTAAATTTTTCGTAAAATATCGACACGATAGGCAATGCATGACCTATGTTACCAGCATTAGGTGATAGCATTAAAACTGTCTTATTTGTATAACCCTTCAAAGAAGCATCATGTTTCAACAGGAAGCATTGAAGTGTTTCTCCATCTTCTGTTGTCAAGCTAACTGGCTCATATTTCATGCCATATTCGTCAGGCGTAGAACATTTTCCTCTCCCATCATTTAAAGATGAAGGGTATATTAATTTTGATTGAAATGAGTATAATCCTAGTAAAACTAGAGTACCAACCGATACACCTATTTGAGCTAACACTTTGACAAATTTGAATAGCTTGTATAATAAAATAGACATTGTCTATATGTCAAACCTGCTTCGACTTATCAATAATGTTTTAATTTTCGAGATAGTGAGAAAAATATCTTTCATGATAAAGTCTCTATTTAGAGAATATACTAATATATGTCATCAGGGCCAAATATCCCCAATTTGAATCAATCAAATTTGGCTAAATTTGCTTTCAATATATATGGTACACTAAGTCAATCTCAATCATTTGAAAGTGATGCTTCACCTTCACCTAAAAGTTCTTCAAGGTCTAAGTTTACGAATACTTTTAAGGATGAAAAATTAGTATACAATTGCGAGAAAGAAGTGACGTGTATCTCTCAGTTGCAGCATCCTTTGTCTATTGGCAACAGTAATGAACAATATTCATCCAATCATGTCATTATTGGTGGTAAAAATTACTTAAAGCTTTTGTCATTAAATAAGGATTACACACAAATAGTTCAGGAATTGAATATTTTGGACCTGAATACTTCATTCTATGCAAAATCTAGATTTCCGTCAGCAGGGAAACTCAATAATATCAATACACTTAAGTCTCAAAAGGATACAATAGCATGTGGATTATCTAACGGTCAGGTTGCACTATATAAAATAAGTAATAACGGAAAATCACATTTAATTCAAAAATATGCGGACCATAAGAGATGTATCAACTCGTTAGATTTCGTAGATGGATATGATCAAAGCAATGTGTTGATTTCGGGGTCACAGGATGGTAGCATCAAATTGTGGGATTTAAGATCAAATTCGGTGAAGCCAATGTCTACGGTATTACCCAGTTCACATTCTGATCCCATAAGATCCACACAATATTCGGAACATTCCACGGTGCGTAATAAAATAACTATTTTGTCTGTACATGACTCGGGTTCCTTATGTAAACATGATTTAAGAATGCCAGTAGCTTCAAATCACATGAAAATATATACACCAGAACGCAAATGGACTTATCATACTGGACCTGCATTATCTTTACATATTCATCCTGAAAAGGAATATGTGATTACCGGAGGGAGAGATCAGAAACTTTGCATATGGAATTATGGTGAATCGCTCATGAATAGATATAAAAATACGCCAGAATTTATTATTAATACATATGGACCTGTCATGAAGGTTAGGTGGTCGCCATATCCCGTGCATTATGATTATGGTGATAATATTGACAATAATGATTATTCAAGAATTGAGGACAGATTAACATATGACGAAAGAGAGATGCATTTTTCTTCGCCAAGTAATAATTCGCTTTATAACTATGACTTTGCTTGTCTGTATTTGAATGAAGATCCTACAATAACCATTTATAATATCAAAAGAAAATATATCCCTAGAGAAGTCATAACTACTTTATCTGGAAAGCCTTTTCAAAACTTTATTTGGGCAAAAAGCTCCTCACAGACAAGAAGGTTATGGACAATTTCGAAACAAAATATTTACTCCGCTTTCAATATTGATTCGGATCATTATGTAAATGTTTCAAAGCCTCTAGATAATTTATCCACGGTATCAGTTGCCTGGAATGCGCAAGCAGGTGGTATGTCTTTTGTTAACCAAGAGATAAATGAATTTGAAGTCGGATCTAGTAATTTCTACAATCACGAAAATGGATTTAATGAAGAAAATGATGTCGACTCCAACACCAACACACTGATGGAATTTGGTTCTGATTTATCGACACCACTTGAGAGTACACATATAGAAGGAAATGTCTACAACGAAAAAAGCAGTAGCCAGTCCAAAATCAGTAGCTCTAATGATAAAATTTCTTTCATGCGGCCCTCTACATTTATGCATGGAATAACTTCAACCTCATCTACACCTCCTAGTAGATTAGGTGAGTTTTTACCTAATAATAATGGGTTAATGAGGCCAACAATAAGTAGAAATCCGTCGCAATCCACACAGGAATCTGGTATTCAACAAATCTCTCCCGTAGGTCAAACTCAAAATGGTTTCAAAAAGAATATTGCAATTACATATCCATCACCATATATAATACCAGTCAATATCCCTGTTCCATGTCTGGATATTGCTGTATTCAAATATTTATCTGAGAGTTACCTTATTTCCATACCTGATGGGTTCAATTTATCTGAAGTATGTTTGATAAATGCAGACATAGCAGCAAATGTTAATAAGTTTCGTGATTGCCAGGTATGGAGGCTATTATCGGCTAGTTTACCTGAAGAAGGTGGATATGAAAGTGAAGCCAGAAGCTCTTACAGTATGAGTGAAGAAGAAGTAAATGAGGTACATGAGTTTGAAGAGTCTAGATCAATTCAGTCTGATCTAAATTTTATTGGCTCTTATAATTCAAATTCAACCCTGACCACAAACTATGGTAGTTTGGGGGAAAATGTAGTCAGTAGTGATTCTATTGATAAAATAGGTGATAAAGGAAGTAGAAGAGGATCTAGGACTCATTCTCTCAATGAGGGAAGAGTTTTATCGACTGGAAATCTAAAAGAAGCATTGATTCATAGTCGGGGTGCAAGTTTTAATGACAATTCTCCACAAGCAAAAATTTCTTTAAGGTTGAAATTGAAAAGTTCAGAGGATAATGAAAACGCAATCATCGATGGTGAGGAGTTGGTAGATCCAAATTCAACAATACCAGCGAATAATGACGAAGAAAAGAATTACAATGAAAAGTTGGTTTCTAATAAATTAGAACCCATAAAAATACAGGATAAGAAAAGACCATCCTTTGATGATGGTAAGAAAGATATGACTTCAATAGACTTTACCAATCTCAACCCTATTTCCAGATCCTTACAACACAAAAGATCTTTGCAATTCTATTCTCCTATTGAAGATCTTGATAATGAAAATTTGAATATTTTGAATAATGCAACTATTGGGTCGGTATCATCATCCTCGACACATTTTGTTGAAGGTAGTCCAAATTATTTTTCTCAATCACACAGTAACTATAGCACAAATCCACTTTTTATTCCTCTTTCAAGAAGGAATTCAGCCATTGGCCAAGATTTTGGATTCACTAGATATAGTAAGCGACACAGTATATCTAATTACCCGAAGAAGGTTGAAGGAAGAAGTAACTTGAATGATGTTCAAGAACAGCATGAAGAACAAAAATCAACAATATCGGGAAGAAAATCGCAACTTACAACAGCAATTGAGAAGCAAAATAGTTCTAAATTATTTAGGGCCTGGGAAACCCAGAACCTTGTTCAAGAAGCTCTAGATTATGCATCATTACAAGGAGATGTTGTTATGTGTACAACTTTGACATTATTATTTTACAGTATCCTAGACTTGTCTAAACCAACTTGTTTGGAGTGGATTTCTATATATCTTGATATTCTAAGAAGAGAGAGATTATTTACGACTGCGAGCAATATTCTTAAATTGATACCAAAGGATCTCCAATCGGAAGATTTAGTTAGCAAAGATTTAAACCTCAGATTATATTGCTCATCCTGTAATAATTTGATTGTTAATGAAAACTCAAAAGAGAAGTCGTATGTATTTGGATACTGGTATTGTGATCAATGTCAAACTAAACAGCTGAATTGTATTTATTGTAATGAACCATGCATTGGATTGAATTTAGTTGTTAGTTTAAAATGTGGACATAGAGGACACTTTGGATGCCTCAAAGAATGGTTTATCGATGACGCTAATGTAGAATGTCCAAGTGGGTGCGATTATTCTATTTTATGAACGGTCCAATAAACTGCCTATATTAATATTATGTCACCGATTTCAATATATCTCTTTACTAAATTGTATTTGACAACATAAATACCGTCTTTTACAATTTCCACTTCATCATCTTCAGTACTTATCAAAATAGGTTTAGAACTAACTGACTTAATGAAAACTGGTTCATTTAAATCTGGTGTAGTTATCATAGATTGGCCTCCGCTAGTATCATCTAAATAGGTTAAGAACTCGGGCATTTTCTTCATAAAACAATTATTGTAAAGTTCTGTTAGAATTTTGAAGTGCTTATGCATATATTCAGTTTCTTCTGGTGATAAGAGACTGGAATTATTAGTCGAAGTTTCATTTATGTAGTGTAATGCAAATTTGTCTATTTTTGATATTCTTGATCTAAGATAGAGTCTGACCAAGTAATTCAATCTTTCAATATCGGTTTCAATAATCATTAATTGTAGTTTGAAATCACTAGTCACTACACCTGACTCCATATTAGTATCACCATATTCATGAGAATCTAAAAGATATTGTTGTTGATTAGATAGTTGTGATAATACCTGTTGCATTAAATCATTTTTGTAAGGTAAAAGTTCTGGTGCCATTCTTTCGTTGATCATAGCAGTAACAAGTTTCTCATATAGACTCCCATAAGACTCCTTTTTGATTCTACTAGTGAAATTGGACTTAGATGAAACTTCAAAGTCCTTCAAGATATCATCAATATCCATATTAATATCTTCTATCGCTGGATTATAGCCTGTTGTAAATTTTATTTGTGAATAAAAATTTAGAGCACCGCGTCGTCATATTTAAAATCAAAATATCATATCAGGATTAAAAGGACTAATGGATAGACAGTCGCTTTTGGAGCAAAAGAGACAAAGGCTCCAAGAGCTTAAGAAACGAAGGCAAAATGTAAGTGATAATGATAAAAATTCTGTTGATAGCATTATTAAAGACCTTGAAACATCACGTAAAGAAACGAAACTAATTAATGTTGGAGTTCAGGTAGATAGCATTAATAGAGAAAAATCAAATTATATAAAACCAATCAAGGAGAAAGAATGTGTAATGTTTGACAAAGCAATCCAGGTGGATATGCCACTTATTGACGAAAATATTCACAAAGCTAAAATAGCAAATGATAATGATAATGATAATGATAAAAATACCGATAAATTGTCTGGGATGAAGATTGTTACAAATATTCCTGAAGATGAATTAAATCAAAACATTAAGGAAACGTTAAAACTTGTAAACAAATTAATAATTGAAGAATCGCTAGATATAAGCTCAATTTCTGACTACAAGGTAACTTATAAGCAAAATAATGATTTCTCCAATGACTTAAAGAATCCTACCAAAAAAATGTTAAATATAGGATCAATTGGAAATAGGCTGATAGAATTTATTGACGTTTCGCCTCTTTTCAAAGAATTGGTGGTAATTGCATATTCTGCTGAGAATAAATTGTCAAAGGAGAGTCCAGGGTTTGCAATTATCTACAACATATCTGGAGATAAGGAATTCCCTGAGTATTTTTTGAAATGTACTTCGCCTATAAAGATAATTAAATTTGATATTCACAACCTGAACAAATTATATGGTGGTTTGGAAGATGGAAGAGTAGTGTTATGGGACTTAACATTTACCAAATCAACTTCAACAGCAATACTACCTCATTTATCATCTCCGATTTTAAAAATGTATCATCCAATGGGGGTGTCATCTATTAATCAGGTTTCTGTAGATGGGAATGATTGCCTTGTAACAACGTCATTAGATGGTACATTGAACCTTTGGTCTACTAATTTTCTTCTGTCACCTAAAGTAAAATCTGTCAAAGTTACTTCCGAGGAAATCCCACATAATATCAGAATATTTGATAGCGTGCTTTTTGAAGATATTAGTTATAAACCGACTGACTCCTCTTCGCCTGAATATAATTTTCTTAATCGATTAATGGTAAGTTGTAATGGAGGCTTGATATTACAATTACAAAACGATAAAAAGCTTGTTAAACAAATCCTTCAAGACAAAACACCTAAATTCCATACATCAATGATAACATCAATGCATTTCTTGGAAGCAAATTTAATTATAACTTCATGTCTAGATTGGTATATTAAAGTCTGGTCATTGAACGAGTCTTTTCCTCTATTGAAGATTCCTACAAAATTTCCAATTATTGGCATGCAAAAAAGGCCAACAAAAAAGTTACAATTTGCTATTATCGGCAATTGTGGTGATTCGTATATTCAGCTCTGGGATCTAAATTATAAATTGATGAATCCAGTATTAGAAATAGTTCTAGATGAAGTTCCTTCGGGTCTTAATTTTGATATAACAGGGAAGCAAATGTTAATTGGATTTGATTCTGGGAGGATTTTGACCTGGGATATCAATGATCAACTATTAGAAGAGAAAGTTTGCTCTGAGACTAACCTGAAAGTAGACAGCGGCATCGATAGATTATTACTGGTAAAATTATGGCAGTAGTAAATAATGCTTTCATTTATAAGTTACTATACATATAATATACAATTGCTTGATATTTGTTAGAGGAAGTTGTGGAAAAGTTTATCTCTCGATCTTATGTTCACATTCCTTCCTATTTCAGATGAGTTTGGTTCTTGCTCTATTGTTATACAATCATTGGTAGCCAAAACTAGTAATTCAAAGAAACATATGGCTGCTTCTTTTCTATGGCTAACAAATTTATTTTCCAGTAGTTTATTAGTAGTTCCAAGGGGAAACTTTTCTGGATCCTTTTGTTGGATATTTAAATCATTTTGAATTATATCCTTAACATCAACAGGATCGTGTTTTTCAACGAAATGATCTCTTAATTGACTAGCGATCTGAGCCGTAGAAACTGCGGTATTATCCGTGATATCATCAAATTGAACATCGTTCTGTAAACTACTTCTATCGTCAGCTACATTGGGAGAGCTTTGTCTCTCGTTTTCAAAATTGTCCGAATTATCAAAATCTGGTAAAGATATATCAAAGTCAAGATTGGTAAAATCATTGTCCTCGTGTTCGAACTGTAATTCATGCTGTTCTTCTAATTCTCTTTCTTGTAATCTCGCCTCTTCTTGGCAAAGTCTCAATAATCCATTATTAATATCCCACAATTTTCTCCTTTTATTGGTTATCGGTGCTGATAAGTTATAAATTATTTCTAATCTTTGTTTGTCTGTTACGTTCCATGCTCCATATTGAAATTTAGACTTTAGTAAATTCTCTTGGTTTTCTCTTAACGTGTTTATTGATATTCCTTCAAGTTCCTCTTTGGAGTCTACCTTTAATTTTCTTTTGTTTGTAATTAATTCACCTTCTTCACTTATCCCGTTTTTCCTTCTTGATTGCCTCTCTGGGGTTGAAGGTGTATGTCTTTCAGGCTCTACATTAAGCCTTCCTTGTTCATTATCCACATCTTCCAAAGTATCTTCGATAGTTTCTAATGGTGCATCTAAGTCTAAGCCAAATTCTGCATCTGTACTTTTAAGACCTTCTAACACTGAAATATCTGGTGTCTCGATTTGAGGAGGTGGCGCTTCACGTCCAATTTCAATTGACTGATCCATAGTAGAATTCTCCACCGCAGTATTGTTCATATCTTCATCAACATCACCAAGGTCGAAGTCTAATTCTAAATCCATGTCCATATTAATATCATTCCCAGCTAGGGTATCTTCTCTTCTTGGGTATTCTATAGATTGATCAAATAGAGTGCTTTCATTGCTAGTATCTTCACTAGGTAATATTTCCATATCATCATCAAGGTTTAAATCGTCTTGGTATAACAATTCGAAGTCAGTAATTTGGTCATGAAGAGTAATGTTTTCCAAGTTCATAATCATTGTTTGTTGGGGATTGGCATTAACTAATCTAGAGTTATTTTCAAATCCTAAATTAATTCCACTGGAGTATTTGAATGAGTTTTTTAACCTAAGTAAGATATCATTTACATCGTCTAATAAGTATTTTGTCTTCCTAGCATAGATCCTTACTATACCAAGTAGCAACTGACCCGAGAGTCGAAGCGTAATAGCTTCACTTGATTGTAATGCTTGCAGAGATGTGTAACTCACAGGATGTGAAAGGATGATTTCAGAAGACTTGATAATGCTAGTATTCAACATTTGTTGTTTTGAGAGCCTTTTGTCATAATTAGCAGCCAACCATACATGACCCAATGGTCCCTGTCTTGATATTAATTGTTCAGCAACCATTTAATTTATATCCTAATGTGATGTTGCTGGAATGAATAAGGGTCTTCAATGTATTTTAATGACGAAAGAATGATTATAAATAAAATGTTTTCTTACTCTTACCATTTGTTTAGATCTTTTACGCGTGAATAAAAGATTCGCGTTTTGTGTATTGTTTCTATCACGTGATAACAGGTATATGTTTCGTCATGTGATTTGTATTTCTAAGGGATTAACTTTTAATTGTAATATAACATAAATCATCTAAATCACTGATCCAGAATTAACTATTATAGGTTTCATATTTAATTCAATGTATAAGTGATGTTATGATCTATTAAAATAATTTTCTTGATACCATTTTGTTGCCCAAGATTGGCCCCCCTTTGGAGATCAAGTCTGTTCCAAACACTTTCTTCGAGACCTTGATTATATTATAGTACTGACCTTATTCCTATTAGTTTGGCTCAACGAGATTTACGTGATTTAATAAAAAATATATAGGTGATTTGTTGCAAATACTTTTAATGGATTGGATAACAGGCAGTTTTGGTTTGTACACTATCTACATATGCAGTATTATGTTTTTCCAGAAGTTGTTTAGGTGAGTGATAGATGTTGAATTCGGAATTATAGCACGTAGGAATCTATGAATCTCGAGGCCAAGCTCAATAGTTCACTTAACGAAGTACTTAAATCATGCGGATATGTTTTTGAGGTTATTAGTAATAATAAAAAACAATCAAATATAATAACAGGCACAAATAATCAACTTGTTCCCCCAACCATTATTTCATTATTGACTAACAGTATAAACAAATTTGATGATATACTAGATGAGACTGTATCCAAACTTAATGATTCGAAGTGGTGTGTAGAGCAGATAGTGGATAACAGACAAAAACAAGAAGAAAAGAAAATTAAGGAAGAATTGGAAAAGAAAAAACGTCTAGAAGAAGAAAAGAAACGTAAAGAGGAGGAAGAGGCTAAGGCACGGGAGAAAGCTAAAAAGGAAGAAGAAGAGCGTATACGTAAAGAAAAAGAACAGCAGCAAAAAGAAGAGAAAGAAAGAGAGAAGGAAAGAGAACGTATAAAGCATGAAGAGGAAATGAAGAAGAAGCAGGAACAACAACATCATCATCAGCAGCAGCAGCAGCAGCAGCAGCAACTGCAACTTCAACTGCAACTGCAACTGCAACAACAACAACTGCAACTGCTGCAACTGCAAAATAAAAATTCTATATCGTTTGATAAGTTCATGTCACCTGGATTTGATTTTAACGATTTACCAGTTGATCCGAAAGCAGCTGGTGATATTCCAAACCCATCCGATATTCTATCTTCAATTGACTATAAAATTGAACCAGAGATTAATAATAACGACAAATCTAATCATATCCCCAATCCAAACGACATGGATGTTGACATGAACAATCTTTTGGGGAATAATGAGCTGCTCTTAGATGGGCTTAACATGAGTTTACTCGACCTGGGAGAATATGAGAATGGAAACAATAGCGACCTCAACGGCGAAGAATTTGATGTTGACAGTTTTCTCAATCAATTTGGAGGTAGTGACTAACTTTTTATGTAACTCTATGTAATATATGACTAAATACAGCTAAATACCAATATTAATGAACTTTCTATTACAAAATATGTAGATTGATACATTAAAATAAAAAATTCATATACCCTCCAATTAGGTTTTTATCTTCTTGCCAAATTAGGAAGTCTAACTTCATCCAATAAAACGTTGTGGTTGGCTCTAAATTTTCAATCGGGTTCGGTCAATTTAAAATTCACAAAACAACTATAAGTGTTCATTTCTTTAACCATAGTATACTATAGAGATAATGTTTAGACAAACCTTCCGTCAAGTCGCTAGACAGTCCAGTAATGTTATCAGAAGAGGTTACGCTACTGAAACTACCGGTTCAGAAGCTTTAAAATTATCCTTAGCTTTACCTCACCAAACTTTATACTCTGATTCTGAAGTTCAACAAGTTAACTTACCATCTGTCAATGGTGATTTAGGTATTTTAGCTAATCACATTCCTATTGTCGAACAATTGAGACCAGGTTTATTAGAGATCATCTCCAAAGGTGGTGAGACTGAGCAATTTTTCGTTAGTGGTGGTATTGCTACTGTCCAACCAGGTAATAAGTTGACCATTTCTGCTATTGAAGCTTTCAAACCAGATCAATTCGATGCTCAAGCCGTTAAGAACTTAATTGCTGATGCTCAAAAGAGAGCTGCTTCTTCTGATGAAGTTGTCGTTGCCGAAGCCAACATCGAATTAGAAGTTTTAGAAGCTTTGCAAGGTGTTGCCAAATAAATAATATAACGATAGATCTTTACCAGCATCCTTGAAGGGACTGTTTGTTCATGACGATAAGAAAAATATAATAAACGAAAAATTTATATAAATCTATGCAATTACAATGTATACTATTTCGACTCGATTTAATACATCTAGTAGTTTATTAATTTGATATGTAAGAGATTCGATTCTAATTTACAGAAGTATATTATAAATAACAGCTTAGTTATTGCTTTTTAAAAATCTCCCCATATCAGACGCCTATCGTCAAAATATAGAGTCTCGAAATTTCAATTATCGGGACAATTTTTGGTAAATTTACTATAAATACCTGTAATACTCCGCTTACAGATTTTTATACAATATCTTACTACTTTTTAATCTTTTATACTTTATTAAATTCTAATTATCAAAATGCCTTCGAATTTATCCTTGGTGTTGAATAAAATTGATGATATTTCTTTTGAAGATTTACCTTCCCCAGAAATAGAGCAACCAAACGAAGTGTTAGTTGAAGTCAAGAAAACTGGTATATGTGGATCAGACATTCATTATTATGCCCATGGTAAGATTGGAAATTTTGTGTTAAATAAGCCAATGGTTTTAGGTCACGAATCAGCTGGTGTTGTCGCTAAGGTTGGTTCTGGAGTTACCAGCTTAAAGGTAGGTGATAGAGTAGCAATTGAGCCAGGTATTCCTTCTAGATTCAGCAATGAGTACAAATCCGGACACTACAACTTATGTCCACATATGGTATTTGCTGCCACTCCAAACTCGGAAGGACCAAACCCACCTGGTACTTTGTGTAAATACTTTAAGAGTCCTGAAGACTTCTTAGTAAAATTACCAGACCACATTTCATTAGAACTCGGTGCCTTAGTAGAGCCTTTAAGTGTCGGAGTACATGCTTCTAAATTAGCATCTGTCAAATTTGGTGACAGAGTTGCCGTCTTTGGTGCTGGTCCAGTGGGTCTTTTAGCAGCCGCAGTTGCTAAGAAATTTGGAGCAGTGCAAGTAATTGTTATTGATATTATCGACCTGAAGTTGGAAACTGCAAAAGAAATTGGTGTTGCTACCCATACCTTTAACTCCAGAACAGGTGGTGATTACAAGGCTCTCGTTAGGGCCTCTGGAGCAGAACCAAATGTTGTATTAGAATGTACAGGTGCGGAACCATGTATCCAATTAGGTGTTAATATATTACTGCCAGGTGGCCGTTATGTCCAAGTAGGTAATGCCGGTAGTGATGTTAAGTTCCCTATCACTGAATTTGCAACTAAAGAATTGACATTATTTGGTTCTTTCAGATACAGTGTTGGTGATTACAAGACTGCTGTAGATATTTTGGGTGCTAACTACAAGGACGGTAAAGATTCTGCAGAAATAGATTTTGAAAAGTTAATTACTCATAGATTCAAGTTTTCTGATGCAGTCAAGGCTTATGACTTAGTTAGAAGTGGAGGAAACTGTATAAAATGTATAATTGATGGTCCTGAGTAAGTAGTGTATGTTAATCAACTAATGAAATATTTTCCTGTATACAGTAAGATTTAAAATTTTTCGATATTTATGATACTGAGTCTATTTGGAAACTAATTTAAGTATCCTTCTAAATACACGCTAGCATGTCTTTAACGTCAAAGGAGGCATTCAGCAAGCTCCCACAAAAATTGCATAATTTCTTCATTAAATTCCCTCCTAGACCATTCGCTGAATATGCTTCAAAGCCAACTACAATTACCGACCCAAGTATGAACCCATTTTTACCAGCAAAGAATTCAGAAACTGGAAGATGGCATGGTCCTAGATACTCCCTTAGAAGATCTGCAGATTTGTTTAAGTTAGCATATAAGTTTGGAATAAGTGATTTGTTACCACCTTTACCACAAAAGAAATTTTATGATGAGAAATATAATGATAAGAACTGGATGAGAGGTGTTTTGAAAAACAAAAAGCAAAAATGGGAAAGAGAATTACCAGAAAAGCTCGAGACCAGGCAGGAAGCTATTTCCAAGATGGACGAAACTATTATTGCTAGCAGACCAAAGTACAAACAACAAATCAAAAACAGAGAAAAGAAAACCAAAACTTGGTGGTAGATTTTGTTCTACAATTATTTCATACATGTATATATATATTAATGCAATTTCCTTAGTTAGTACAGAATTATTTAATTTTCTAAAAAGCCCTATTTCTGCCTCCTCTAGGGGCTCTAGCAGGTTTAAATTGTCTGGTTGAAATAGGATTCTTAGCCGCAGGTCCAGACCCCGTTATTTTTAATACACTCTTTGATAATATACTGTCGATGTTAATATCATCAGGTAAGATTATCTGACGGATTTGATTTCCTCTAATATTTATGTATTGTAATAGCTGTGGGTCTTGGTGCGGTTGAACTAATTTAATGTTTTTCATCGATAAGTTCATCAGTGGGGAGCAAGATAATATTTGACCATTAATAGAATTGCCATTTTTTAATTCAACTGTTACAGGCTGACTTGTTGCATTAGGCATATTCATCAAAAATCTAACCAACTTCATTTTTATCTATAAATATGTGTATGTAGAATCAAATGATACTATTAAGTTAATAAAACAAGCGATGAATTTATCAAATTGTTTTTGTACTGCATAGTATGTAGAATTTTGGTGATACTATTAATTTGACCCATGTTACTTAATATACCTATTAAGCCTCTAGTTACTTGATATTGGCTTGATTTCTTCAGCTCTGAATTGTGTAATTGGTAAATACATAAGAATTCAGTTAGTACTCTATGAAAGAACTTTATGAGTATTGTCAGACATGGATGTTAGGAGGCATTTAACAACAATTTGTGATATTAAAGTTATAATCAGTTATCGTTGAAGTAAATTATTATATAATGCATTTCTTTATATGACTATTAAAATATTTACTAGAATGCTGGTCAACTTCTGTTGCCTATTGCTTTGAAGTATTATTAGAATTCATCACAAAAAAATATTTAAACCCATGGCTGCATTTCAGTCAAAAATATGATTCCAATCCTTCACTTAATAAACTAAAAACTGACAACTTATTTTTATATTCAGAAACTTGAAAACGAAGAATGCAAAAAGTTTGATACTTGCAACCTACATAGCTCAAGCGACTTTGTGTAATTACTTTCTCGGTAACGTAGGCTACTTGTCTTTAAATGATGGTTTTTACGTTCAAAGCCTAACATATAATTTGATTCACACAAATGACAAATCCTTCCGTGTCCCTTGCTGATAGAATTAGGGATATTCCTCCTGTTACAAGATTTTTCACTATATCAACCGTGTTTGTTTGCTTTGCTGATGCATTAAAGTTATTCAACGTAACACAATTATTATGCTACTTGGACGTGTTTACTGTAAAGTCACTAGAAGTGAGAAGGGCCTTCGATGGTGGCGTATGGAAGCCTTTAGCTTTTGCTATAATAGATTTGATATTTCAAAGTTACAGATTTCTTTCGGCATTCCTTGTACCAGTCGGTATTCTTCTAGATAACAGATTGCAAGCTATATTTGATGTGTACTTTTTCTACACTTTTGCTAATCATTTGGAAAGCTACGAGGGAAAGTTTCGTCGTAATTTCCCTGATTGTCTATGGTTTACATTATTGTCTGGAACAGTTATCGTATTTACATCATTTGCATATCAATTTTTTGACCCCTCCCATTTCCCAGCCCACCATCAAATGATGCTTTCGTGTGTCACTTATATCTGGTCTCGTTCTCTGAAGAATTCCATTATTAATTTCTTGGGGGTTTTCCCAATTAAGGCCTATTACTTGCCACTTTTTAACTTATTTGTTAAACTTTTGATTGGAGGCTATTCATTTACAGTAGATTCCATCATAGGAATATTTGGTGGTTACATGTACCAATGTTTCCAATCAGATACCTTGCCTTTCTATAACCTTCTTCCTGGCTCCTACAACCTGTTTTTGACTTCTAATAATACAGGAAGAAGAGTTGGTAATATATACATGAGTGCTACAGAAAATATGATAGAAGACTCGATTTTTGACAAGGGTTATTTAAAGGCCCCTGTGTGGCTCTATAAGCTTTTGGATTATCCTATAAGCAATTCCGAAAGAACCACTGCTTTTGAAAACAAAAAAGTAGCAGAGCAATTTGGAACTGTCCATAACCTGAATTCTCTGACTGCTACTACTACAGGTGCATCCTGGTTCGGCTACGATTCTTCTTTTAAAGGTAAAGGACATAGATTAGGTGATTAGTAAATAGTGGAAAATATTGCGCGCTAAATATATATCCCTCTAAATTTATTATTATCCTTCTTCTTTAGTAAGAGAAGTTTGTCTGCAATAAATGTCAAGTAGTAACCAAGACTCGGACAGGGATCTTAAGCCAGTTTTATCGATAAGATCAAAGAATTCGAATTCTGCTGATCAATTAGATAGAGCACGGTCCCTAGGAGGAGATTTAGAGTCGCCTAGATTAAGGTCCACTAGTAAACATCGGAAACATAAGACAAGACCACCATTGAAAGGAAGTGTATCCCACTTAGTTTTTTCAGTGGAGGATGATATCACAGAAGATGCTGATGAAGAGGATATATCTATTAAGGATGGAAAAGGAGAATATTTGGAAGGATACAATGCTGCTTTGAAAGCACTTTATCTGAAACGATCGAAAAATGCCATGAATTCCGGATCAGGGTTCTTCAGTGAAGGGCAAGGAGAGGGAAAAACATCTAGCTTACGGCCAGATATTTCTCGCCAATTGTCGAAAGGTGATGGCTCTGACAATCATCAACAACTTTTTATCGGAGATTACGTCAATACACCAGAAGAACATCCGGAATATATACCGGACGATAATGCTCTTGATGAGGACCCTGAAAATTATGATGATAATGATTCATTGGTATCTTCTTCTTCAGTTGAATCACTTAATTTGAAGGATAGGCAAGATGCTATAAATACTACACACCCATTCGGTATTAAAATTTGGAAACCCTCCTTGTATAAGAAAAAGAGATCTGTCGCAACAAAGGCAGAAGAAGATATTCATGAATTTTCGACAATTCCCTCTCAAGTATACTGGGGAGTTCATGTTACCAATGCCTTGTGGTCATTTACATTTGGTATATTTTTGTTTCTCCTCTGTTCCTTGGGAGGAGTTATTTTAAGTATACTTTCAATCATTCCTAATAGACATTCGAGATTATACGCTTCTCTATTGTTTAATTTGGGTAGATATTGGTTGTTCCCATTTGGTAAGTTTGTTCTTTTGAACAAAGATGAACATTATATGGATGAAGATGGACTTGATGGTAGATCAATTTCCGAATTTCATAGGTGGAGGTTAGAGGAAGAGGGGAGATTATTTTTCGCTCCACCAAGAAGATTGACAAACTCTCAAGAGTCAAGGCCCTTATTGAAAGACCATAAGGGTAGACCTTTAAGAGATACGTACACATCGACTGAAACTATTCCTGATGAGGATTTTGAGCTGAGTGACCTAAAAGTCAGATTTTTTGGAAGAGGTGATTGGTCTGTAGGGCGTCTTGTATTTTATTTATTCTTTTACACTATTTTACAACCAGTTTTATTCGTCACGGGTATATTTAGTTGGTTATTTGTGTTCACCATCCCAATGGCTAATATCACGAACACGATAAGCCATCATTTAAGACGTCATCCACTTGCATTAAAATTTGAATTCGAGAAGGATTATCTCAAGAAGAATCCAAAAAAACATGAGCATCAACTGATTCTTTTATGTACATACAGATGTTGTGCTTTTCACTATTACAAATATACTATAGATGGTACAAATATTTTCTTTATTAACTTATTAGCAGCGGTCCTTTTCGTAATCGGTGATTATTACATTCTTAAAGAAAGACTAGGATGGATTACATGGTTTACAAATGATTCATTCTTATTTTGTGCCTGTTTATTTTCAATTATACCATTGGCATATTTTATTGGTCAAGCAGTCGCTTCCATTTCTGCACAATCGTCTATGGGGGTTGGTGCTGTTATTAATGCATTTTTCTCAACTGTTGTTGAAATCTTTTTATACTGTGTTGCTTTAGATCAAGCAAAGGGAAAATTAGTAGAAGGGTCAATGATTGGTTCCATTCTTGGGGGTGTTCTCCTTTTACCAGGTTTATCCATGTGTGGAGGAGCATTTAAACGTAAGACACAACGTTACAATCCTAGGTCAGCCGGGGTTTCTTCAACGATGTTGTTATTTGCCGTGGTTGTGATGTTCGCGCCATCATTATTTTATCAAATCTATGGCTCTTATGAAATCAAATGTAAAAACTGTGACTTTCTCAATGATGACGATTGCACTACCTGTCGTTTCGTACAACCAAGAATGAACTTAGATCCATTGTATTATTCGGTATTAAAGCCATACTCCTTGATTGTTGCATTGACCTTGTTTTTGGCCTACATCTGTGGTTTATTTTTCACTTTAAGAACCCATGCCTCTTTGATATGGGCAACTGCATCCCACGAGACTGAAAGAAAGGATGATCTTTTCAGATCACCTAGTATTATTAGCCTTGAATCACCTCGTATTCTTCCAAAATCGAATGTTTCCTCTAGAGTTGGACTTGAACAAAGAAACACATCTAAGCTTATTTTAGGTGCAGATGGGGCCAAGACAAAATCGCAGAAAGATAAGAATCTCTTAGCACATAAGGCTAGTGTTTTAGAACAAGAAGACGAAGAATCCGGTGGTCATGATGCTCCTAACTGGTCTCGTTCAAAGTCTACTGTTATCTTACTTTCAGCAACTTTGTTATACGCAGTTATTGCAGAAATTTTAGTCCAGACAGTTGATACTGTTTTAATCAGCTACCCAATCGATCCTAAGTTCTTAGGTTTAACCGTTTTTGCTTTAGTACCGAACACTACTGAATTTTTAAACGCTATCTCTTTTGCTGTTGGTGGAAATGTTGCATTATCTATGGAAATTGGTAGTGCTTATGCATTACAGGTTGTTTTAATTCAGATTCCGTGTTTAGTGATATATTCCATTTACAAGGGTTTCGATACAATTGAGAATATTTTCTCTTTGATTTTTCCTAGATGGGATATCATTGCGACCTTGATATCAATTTATTTATTCACTTATATTTATGCTGGAGGAAAATCCAATTACTTCAAGGGAGTAATCTTAATACTCATTTATGTTGTTGTTATGACTGGTTTCTGGTTCAATAACGTTATTGAGGATTTAGAAGATGATTATCAGTAAACTGATAAATGTTATTTAAATTATTGAAGCAAATTCATCATCCATTCCCACAATGGAAAAAATATGTTTAAAAATATGTTAGTAACCATATTAAGAATAATAGTTGTAATAATCATAATAATTATAAAGTATTCTCATTTGTTTTATATACAATATTTTACATATTTAATAATTCGCTTAAAAAATCAAGTGCAATACTCTCCCATACATTTCCCCACATTGAAAGAAAACAAATATCGAGGTTCTTATACTGAACAAACCAAACAACGTCCTTGTATATTATTACTATACTGTTACTTTCCCATTAGTTCATGGCATGGGATATCAATAGGCGAAATTGAAATTATAAAAAAAGAGATTTAGAAAAGATTAATTTGTGGGTGGTAATTTTCCTAATTAAATGAATTCTACTAATCCACTGAACTCAAGTAGATCATTTTCGACAATAAAGCTATTTAGGGCGTGTAATTTCTGTCGAAAAAGAAAAGTTAAATGTGTGATTCAAAGATCAAATATATGTGAAAAATGTAGAATACATAACGAACAATGTTTGTTCGAGCATAAAACTGTATTAAGTGGGAAAGATGTTGGTCAGCATAAAAAAAAAACTCACAAAGGTAAGCACAATTCGAAGAATTCAATTAGTGTTGAGGTAAAAACCATTGCGGATGATGTTGAAGATATAAAGTTTGCTGATAACTATCAACTTCCTCTGTACCTTTCCGACATCCATTCTATTTCAATCTATGAATTAAGGAAAATCTACGAAACAAGTGTAGAGCCTCATACGCCTTTTATTTCAAAAGATTTATTCTCAGGATTATCAGGATTATTTGATGATTTTTGTAAAATTTGCATTATAGTGGCAGCTAAACTTAATCCTAATTCAGAAGCCATCCCTGATATAGACGATATTGGTGAGTTCTGTAATAACTTTCTAACGATGACACCTATCAATTGGAATGCTTGTTCTTTATCGTGTTTTTTCCTCCTCCCGCTTAAAATCCATATCAAATATGAAATTATTAATACGGTTTTAAATACTTTCAAAATATTGAATTCGAAAGACTATAATAATGTACAAGATAGCTTACTACTTGGCGTATTTGCAATTGATTCTTGGACATCGTTTATTCACTCAAAACCTCGCATAATGAAATCCATATTCGAAGAAAGAGTATACAACATAATTATCAATATGGATAAAAATTTCCCACATTTCTTTTTCTATATTGCTTATTTTCTTAATAAGATTGAGAATATAACTGAATGTGATAATAAAGACCTAAATGAATTGAAAGATTATATTTTGCAACTTGAATATGATATGTTACTCTGGCCTGCAAAACTAGATGGAGAATTAAGTCTAGTAGAAGATAAATATACTGCAAAGCCAGAAGCAAAATTATTGCATATTGCTCACAACGTTTTGCTCTTGTCATATTATACGAATGCAATAGAAAATGATAAAATTGGGCAATTATGTTCCATATCTCCTGTCCCTGGATTGTATTACTTCCTTAGTAACATGGCTGATAGTAATTTTGTAATTTATCAAAACATTCATTTCAAGTGGAATTTTTTATATGACTGCAATATTTTGGTTGCTAAATTATTAGTGTGTTTGAATAGTTATATGGACTTTGATTTTTTAAAGAATGCACTTCATAAATTCGAAAAAACCAACGACATGAGCCATTTATCCTTTAAACCACAAATTCTAAAGGATGTTCGTAATATAGTAGATGGCAGTACCTACTACAATGATGATTTTGATGGCGCTTTAGTCTACTGGATGTTCAGAGATATTAGAAGTATGTCGCTACAAGCATATAACAATAATCACAATTAATTATTCCATATGTACCATTTTATAACTTTTTTTTAAAAAAAATGTAAATAATTTTTGATTTTTCTAGAATGCTTTGAAATTTTATAGATATAAATCACAGGAAGCTTATGAAATGTAAATTATCCTAATTTTTTTGCTTTTTCGTTGAAAACAAATAAAAATTAAAATTCACTTAAGATTTCAACAAATAAGCTAATATAAAACTATTATACTTGGACCTATGTATTAAACTTAAACTAGTGCAATAACGTTTAATACTGGCACTTAACTTTGTCCGAAAGTTTTGCACCTAAAAAATTAATTGCGAGACAAGCGAGTGAGTCAATGGTTAGAAAATTTAAGATTGACTATCGCAAAACACAATGTAATTTTATTTTTATAGAATTGATATACATCACTATGAATGGCAAATGTTACACTATTGTGATTAAGCTTGGTACTTCATCTTTAGTAGATGAAGTTACTAGAGAACCAAGAATTGCAAACATGTCGTTGATAGTGGAAACTATAGTAAAACTTAGAAGACAGGGCCATAGAATAGTATTGGTTTCATCTGGTGCTATTGCTTTCGGAATGAAGAGAGTAGGAGTAGACAAAAAACCTAAGAAACTTGCTGCAATTCAGGCATTAGCATCAATAGGTCAGGGCAGACTTATTGGATTATTTGATGATTTATTCAGACAAATGAATCAACACATTGCTCAAATTCTAATCACAAGAAATGATATTATGGATTTTACCCAATTTAAAAACGCAACTAACACTATTAATGAGTTGTTGGAGATGGGGGTTATTCCTATAGTAAATGAAAATGACACATTATCAGTCGCAGAAATCAAATTTGGTGATAATGACACTCTTTCCGCAATAACTGCTGGAATGATTCATGCAGATTATTTGTTCCTTATGACAGATGTTGAAGCATTATACACAGATAATCCTAGAACAAATCCAGAAGCAAAACCAATATTGGTTGTTGAAAATATAGAAGAATTAGAGGTAAAGACTGATAGTGATGGACAAGCTGGTTCTCAAGTCGGAACCGGTGGAATGACTACTAAGCTTATTGCAGCAGAATTAGCAACTAATGTGGGTGCTACCACTATTATTACACTTTCTAATAGACCACAATACATATTAGATATCGTCGCAAATATCCAGAAGATTGACGAATGTCAATATAACATTGAACAACAAAGACAATTTGTAGCCCAAGAGATACAACAAGGAAAGATCCCATTACATACTAGATTTTTGGGTTTGCCTCGAGACTCACAAATTAAATCCGATAAGAGGTTTTGGCTTTTGCATGGTTTAAAAACTAAGGGCGCTCTTATCATCGACCAAGGTTGCTTTAATGCTCTTACCAGAAGAAATAGGGCTGGGTTACTTCCAGCAGGTATTGTTGAAGTGATTGGAAATTTCCACGAAAGTGAATGTGTTTCAATCAAGGTTGTTCCTACAAGGGACTCACCAATATCAGAAGCAGTGGAGATTGGCCACTGCAGAGTTAATTATAGTTCGGTTGAAATATCATTGATAAAGGGTCTAAAGAGCAGTGAAATAGAAACTGTATTAGGTTTTGCTGATAGTGAATATGTGGCACACAGAGATAACTTAGCATTCCCACCGAATCTACTAACTTCATAATAATCCTGCATATAGATAGATAGAGCACTGAATCTTTTGATAAGTTTAATATCGACTTGTAGTCTCTTCGTTTAGATCCAATACTATGAACATTAGCAGCATAGGTTTAGACAAACTGAATCCAAATGATGCATCGTATAAAATAGACCTATTTATATCTGACTTAGAAGATAGTTTGGAGCCTTATGAACAAATTGGTTGTGTTATTTCATACGCAACCAATATATACGTTGGTACATCATTGGGTAGAGTGATGCATTATCACCAGTTCCCAGATTATCCCAATTTCATGTTAATATCTCAAATTGAAGTTAGTAATGAGCCGAACTTGATAACTAAGATGCTTGTTTTACATGGCATAGAAAGGATTTTAATATTGGCTGGAAACACTGTATCTATATATACACTTCCAGAATTATCACCATGCAATATTGGAAAGCTCAAAAATATTAACGACTTACTGCATCTCGAGACATACCTAAGCACAAGCAAAGATCTGGTGTCTAGTATTATGAATAACGAAAAAATCATTGCATTCAGCTCAAGTAAAATTAGAATTTTACAGATAAATAAAGATCTGATAAAAATGCTAAAGGAAATAAATTACCCCAATGCTATAACAGGGGTTTCAGCATCATCAAGCACATCACCAAATTACAGTAATATTGGACTTATAGCGAATAGAAAGAATTACATTATTGTCGACTTCAAGGAGACTAAACAGCTGTCTTTATTTGATTATTCTCCCAAAGAACTTGATCAAAATTCGCCATATAAACCGAATATTGTTCCATTTAAAGCTAAGGATAGAAATAACTTGGAAGAATATCTTTTAACTATTTGTTCTGACGAGCGAACTTCCATAGGAATGTTTATAGATTCGTCTGGGAATGTTACTAGGGGAACTCTCACATGGCTAGATTTAGGAATTCCCAGTCATGGTCTAGTAATTGAATGGCCATATGTATTAGGTATTTTTGAGAAAGAGGAAAAGCACAGATTGGTTATAAGTTCTTTAGTTGATTTAACAATCAAATATGTTCAAGAAATGAATATTATACCAAAAGGTGAACTGAAATCGTTGAATATTCAATTAGAGGACATAGAGGAAGGCGATGTTAATCAGGAGGTAAATCAAGAAGATAAAGCGAAAGATCACGAACCTAAGACTGATGTTCCAAGCGATTATCATAATTTTAAAATATGCCGAATAACAAAAGTTAACATTTTATCTGAAGAACTAACAGATTTATTTCAATTGAAAAATTGCGAGGGAATAAATATCGATGAACAGAACTTGAATGTATTTGATTCAGGATCTATTATTATTCACAATAAGAGTAAAATTTGGTTACTACACGAAGAGGATGAATTGGTGAAATGCCAGACTATTGCAAGTAATTACTTTGAAGGGGAAAATGATATCCCTATTCTTGAGTTATTGAGAAAAGTAAAATCTTTCCAGAATGGTGAGCGATTAACATATGTCTTGCAGCTATTATTCTTGGTGTTAATCCATAGTAAAGATTTCGATGAAGCAATTAATGTAGCTTTAACAACTGAAAGAGATAATCTTGTAATCCATCCATTATTTGTTCTATATCTTTGTGCGAAGTCTACATTACTGGAGGAATTAATCAAAGAGATTAAATTATTTTCAGGCTTACTAAACTTTATTAATCAAATTGAACTATCTGATAATAAACAAATTGTGAAGGAATATTTAGAGAAAATATTCCCTATTTTCACTGTTAATCTAAAAGATAAGTATACGGAATTTATTAGAAATCTTACTTATAAATTACTGGACTCCTATGATAGTTTAGTATCATTAGTCAACTTAGATATTGAGTTTTGGAAGGCAAATAATGATTCAAGAAAGAGTTTAATAAATGAACTAGAGAAAATGCAAAAATTTTACTTATTGGTTTACATATATCAAATTATATTAGAATCGAGTAATGAGAAGGAATTTTATGCTGAAAGAATTTGCGATATATGCTTTAGTATTTTACGCGGTGAAGAAATATCAAAGGAAAATGACATCGAAGAAAAGGTTAAGTTAACAGGGATAATAATTAACCAGTTGTCTAATAATTTTAAGAGTGCAAACATTTATGCAAAATATTTATTAGAATTTATTAATTTTGATTCTAATGAAGGTATCAATTTTATGAAATCAAATAAAAAGAAAGAATTCACTGCTGCACATAAGAGCATAATGGATGAATTATCAAAATCATACAAAGGGGAATTAAAATTAAATCTTCTTCGTATCGAATATTTAGAGTATCTTATTCTTGAAGAGCCAAGCAATAACAAATTTTTAGAGGAACTAATAGAAGAGTTATTGAAAGAGTTTGACGCAGCGCATATAAATAATGAAGCACTTTGGAATAATTTTGATGTATTGATAAAAACTTATTCTATTGGCAATTCATTGTGTAATGACACTTGGCCAAAAATCTGCTGGCTCGATTATCTTATCATCAATAAGGAAAACAGTGAATGCCAAGATTATATTGAATTATACCTAAAAATACTGGAATTGTTAATCTATATAACATACCAAGTACCTGAGGTGAAGATAAATTGGGAATTTAAAGATGAACCAATATATAACTATTTTTCCATTATTATATCAAAGAGCTGTCAAATAACCAAATTATTAGAAGCATCTGATTATTCAACATCAGAGTATATGGCAATATATGGGACATTACCTGAGCCTTCTAAGCTGTATTATCAGTTCCCAAAAAAAAACTATCAATGTTTAAATCCTGTAGATATACGTGAGAACTTAAAAATTATATTCCAGCATTATACGAAGACCGAATTTGAAGTGATAGAAAGAAACTTGGCAATTAAGCATTTTGTCGAAACTTATGCAACCAATTATTTTTCTCCTGTGGAAATATTAACTATGGTTCCAGATTACGTTCCTTTGATATATATTCAAAAATACTTAATGAAAATTATTATAGAATCTAATGCTGAAAATAAAGGCATAATAATGATGAAAGCTTTGAATAAGGCTGATGCATCCTTTTCCAAAAGTTTGATAAAAGATCTATCTTAAGTTATATATATCCAGCACATAATAATAAATAGTCAACGATCATTCCGGCCCAAAGAATAAAACCTGTACGAATATTGCCTAAGAAAACATTCCAGCAACTCTTTGGATTATCTAAGTCAAGAATTCTTAACTGATTAAACAATCTTGCAAAACCCCAAGCGCCAAATAAATAAAATCCTGGACCCATACCATTAAAGATCCCAGCAGCCGCAAAACTGGTTACCTGAGCAACCAGCAACCCTTTAAGAATTGGCATCGATTTATCACCCCACGCTAAGGCAGTTGATTTAATTCCAGCTTTGATGTCATACAACTTGTCTTGATGAGCATAAATAGTATCATAAATCATACACCATAACCAGTTCGAAAAGAATAAGAGTCCAGCAACAGTTAAATCTAAAGGAGCACCAACTGCTGGATAACCTAATAAACAACCCCAACTAAAGCAAATTGAAAGGACAGCTTGCGGATAATAGGTGAATCTTTTGAACAATGGATATGCAGCTACGAAAGGTAAAGATGCTGCACCAAGAATGAAACAATCAGCTGGTAAAGAGAGTAATACAGCCAACCCAGCAAAACATTGAACACCTAACCAAGTAACCGCTTGAGGTACACTAACACGACCACTTGTAATTGGTCTTTCCATAGTTCTTGCAACTTGATTATCCAATGAACGATCCCATATGTCATTAATCGTACAACCAGCTCCCCTCATAATAAGTGCACCAATACTAAATAATGTAATAGCACTTAAAGTAGTAGTCAAAGGAGCAGCAATACCATATGCCGCCATAGTGATACCCCAGAAAGAAGGAAGCAATAATAATAAAGTTCCTACAGGTTTTTCCAATCTCATTAATTCAGCATATGGAATCAATTTTTTTGGCAACTTACCAACCCACCCAAGACCAGCAAGTCTAGCTAATCTAGCAGCTTCCAATTCTTCTTGAGAGAAGACTGGCGTCGCTGGTGATTTTTTTTCAACCACTGGACTATTATTTAAGTTTATCCTTGATAAGCAAAATTGTCGAGTGATAACGCTCTGTCTAATGTTTCCAAGTATGGAAGTATTGAACGCTCTATTTTGAACATGTAGACCTCTAAAAATATTCCATCTAGCACTCATAACTTCGTTAATGTGATCAAATAAAAAGTTCTAATAGGATTTAGCAGCGATTTTAAATTTTTTGAGAGTGGCACAAAATCAAAATATTCAAAATTGGTATTGCTGTAAAAATTATGTTTACAATTCATTTTTTAAATCTAGGAGCAAATCTATATGAAAGTAAATATATTAGAGTGGCACGGAGTTACAACTTGGCATTGGAAAGTATCGGGAGATGCTGCTGGTGACGGATATATGGATGAGCTTTGTGGGATTTGTCGTGTTGCGTTTGATGGAACATGTCCCAATTGTAAATATCCTGGAGATGAATGCCCCATAGTATTGGGATCGGGATGTACACATAACTTTCATTTACATTGCATACTAAAGTGGTTAGAACAGGATACTTCGAAGGGATTATGTCCGATGTGCAGACAAATATTTACTTTTAAGCAGACAGAAGATACAGTGATTACTGAAGAATTAAATAGTCTTCAATCGTTGATAGATGGACATAGAATCATGAGAGAGAGAGCAAATACTAGTGAGCAGGAATTTGAAACGTTTGATGATGAAGATCTTCAAATGGCCACATAGTGCACAAATACGTTTTAAAGATATTTTCGTACAACATAATTAACTTATTTATATTGGAATAAAGGGCCAATATTGTACCATTTAAGTCAGTTTTTTCTATACACAAGGCCCTTGAAAATATCAAAGGAATTACCATCTGGCTGCATACTGAATTCCTCACCAGTCTTGATATCTCTAACTAATAACAAACCATAATCAGGGCTAATACCTTCAATAGAACATTTTCTGCTTTGGCCATTTCCATGCACGTCAGTTGAGACAATTTGGTTGGAATGCATCCATCTTTCATAATACAATGGAAGGAAGGGCTTGAGACCGGTCTTTATGAATGTTTTAAAAAATTTATCCACCGTACAGCAAACTTTGGCCAATAATATTTCGTGCTGAAATGGTGGTAATGGTGGTAAATTTTTCTGCTGTCTAATTTGGTTTAATTTTTCAAGCACGAGATTTAAAGAGGTGGTAGGAGCTGCATTTGAAACATTGACACCAGCTCCCCATACCAAATGAAATACATTATCGAAAAATTGGGTATTAATCATTGCTCCCGAGATTTTGGCATACCGTTCGTCATCTCCTTCAACAGTTTTCCCGACTTCGTTCTTGTCATTTAGATTGTTAAAATATTCTGGCTTAAGAATATATAAGTCATTTGGCCACTTTATCTTAACTGGCATATCTTCATACCCAACCCCTTTCCCATGTTGGGTGCTTTTATATCCTAATATCAGTTCCACTAACGCTAAACTTAATAAATATTGTAGAGTAACAACCAATGGGGTATTTTCTGGCCCACTTGGAATTTTAATTAAAGTAGACACTGCCATAACACCTTTTGGATTTATCCAAACATTACCATTACGGCCCTTACCGGCAACCTGCGTAGTTGCAGAAATCGTAAAACCATGAGGTAAAGACCGGAGTAATTGTGGATTAGCTTCAAGTAAAGTATTTGTAGATGTCACAACCTCACCATATGCGAAAATAGGACCAACATGGATGTCTTCTCCGTTTGAAAATTCTTGCAAGTGACTAAAGTAAGCAGCCATGTTGAAATACGGTGATTCTTTTGGTTGAGGTAAATTACCTTTAGAAAATACCTTGACATGTTTTACTACATCATTAAGCTCGTTGGAATTATGTTCAGTGATATAATAATTATGATCGTCTTCCGATTCATCATGAAATTCAAATGTATCATTCAACTCGTGGAGAGTATTACCTTCAAAAGGAAGTGTATTCTTCAAGCTTGCGATTAAATTATTTATTTTAGAAGGATCAAGGTGTGATGAAAGTAAAAGAGGAGTGATTCTTGGAATTGAGAAATTTATATCCTCATTAACTTTTAACCCAATTCTCTGAAGACAACCTTTCAAGAACAATCTTAGACCTTCTTCTTCATTAGTAAGTTCTTCAGCAATTAATTTAAATTGCAAATCGTCCGCTTCTGGTTTCATTATGGTAGATGAAAATTCAGGATGGGTTCCAGTTAATAAAACATCTCCTTTACCAACCTTACAATAAATCACCGCAGCTTTATCATCATCTTCCACATCTAGTGAATCAGTATATTTAGCCAAGATTTCAGTATTAGGATACAGGGATGCATTCAAAAAGACACCGCCTCCATTATAGTAATTGAATACCTTTTCAGGTGATTCTGGCAAAGCCGTGCAATTAACTGCCAAAGGAACAACTCTAGCTCCTTCATGAGAATTGTATTTGAATCCCTTGAATGCACATCCTTTTGAAATACCGGGAAAGAAGCTTAATTCTCTTGACCCAGAAACTTCCAAAGGCAGGCCACATTCAAATTCAACTTTTGAAGCACCATAATAACCCCCAGCACAAAAGCCTATAAACTTTCCACCTTTTCTAACAAATTGACTGATTTTTCTATTCCCTTCACCATTGAATAACTTGCAATATGGAAGATCAGCCCCTCCTGGGAGCACCAAAAGCGAAGATTTGTGCATCCATGGATCATTTAGCAATGTCGACTCAGATACAGCAATGACTGCATAGAATGGCGAAAGGTGATGTCTTAAAGACTCTAAACAATGCTTAACACTTTCAGTTGTAGTACCAGGACCAGAATATACCAATACATTCATTATTTACTTGAGTTGTAGAAGAGAAAGTAAGTAAACCAACTGTTCTTTCAGTGAGCTTTTTGTGATGATTCTGAGTCTTCGCAGCGCTCAGTTCAGAAAGATAGACTTTGAAATCATTTCAATTTCACATAATAAAATATAGGAAAACTATCATTTCATTTGTCATATAGAAGCTATAAACTTATCTGGAAAGAAAAGAGTTGAAATAACTAATAAAACAATCAAGACAATGGCATCAATAGTGGAACAAAGTAAAAAAATTACGCTTGACCCTAGTCCTGGATTTGTAGTAAAGTCCAAGATTCTCGAGTCATCGAAACCTAATGTGCGATTAATAACTACAAAAGTCTTCATAAATATTTGTCATGACAAGCAAGTACCGAAACCAAAGCAAGAGTTTGACCCAGCTGTGGTTTTTACACTCATAATCAATAACAAATGGGAAATTCCGATTATTGTATCTGAAGAAAAAAGTGGAACAGACAAGAAAGGTCAAACTTCACTTATTTACGATTGTTGTATCAATTCCACATGCTTTCAGTGGTGTCAAGTAAATAGTGACCTCAGATCAATTTTGATTGAATGGTGTCTTGAAGCAATAGAATTGTTATATGAAGTTACTTTGGAACGCGAGTATTCTATCCCAAAAATGTTATCGAAGGGAGAGCTCTCAAACACAATAATTTCAGAAGCAGAATTGGATGAAAGTGGATTCCAAAAGAAGCTTCAAGCTCTCAAGAATAATGAGACTATGGGCTTGATAGAAGAAATCAGAAATTACGATGAATTAGAAGACTCAGACTACGAGTTGCCAAATTTGACAAATATAGGTGGAGCAAAAACCACAAAGAAACCATTAATTGAAGAGATCAATGACATGAAAATTACGGAAGTGCCAGAGAAAAAGATAAAAAAAGAGTCAGTTGTTACCCAGAAGCAGGATTCTATCACCCCGGAAAAATATGATTTTATTTTAAAATTTAAAAAACTCGAATCTGATTATCAATTGCTTATAACCATAACTTCATCGCAATTTGTGCCATCATCTTTGAATACAAGATTAGAAGTGGACTCAGCAGATCTAGTCATTCTGAATAGCAATCCAAGCTTTTATTTTTCCACATCATCCCCAAATACTCTACAAATACCACTTCCTATTAAGCCGTCTCCCCTTCAAAATTCCAACCCTAAAGCTATTTTTGCGACTAATGATAGTACTTTATATGTATATGTCTGATCGCAATTAATTACTAGTTTGAGAAGGCGCGCGGAATTTATCCGCTAAGATTAAGAAGATTTTTATCTTTTTCGTATATAAATCCAAAACCGTCTCTTTTTTCATTTAATACTTTTCATAGTGTATCCTTATATAGTATCATAATGAATAACGAAGAGACTTTACTTATAGGAGCTCATGATCACGAAAGGTATATTGAAGAACCTGATGCCAACATTGATGTCGACTTAGAAGGAGAAACTAAATTTCTTATCTATTCATCCGGTCCCTTAGTTGTTACGTTTTTCTTACAATACTTACTCTCAGTGACCTCAATTTTTATAACTGGTAAGTTAGGGGCCAAGGAGCTCGCTGCTTCTTCCTTGGCTGTTTGTACTTTTAACATCACCGGCCTCGCTGTATACCAAGGTATGGCTACTAGTTTAGATACGTTTTGTTCCCAAGCATTTGGATCAGGGAATATAAAAATGGTAGGATTATACTTTCAAAGATGTTCCTTGATAACTTTAACTATTACTGCATTTCCTTTATGTTTCATATGGTGGTTTTCTGGATCATTGTTGAAGTTATTTATTCCAGATGAAGAATTAGTGATGATGACACAACAATTCTTACGTATTAACATGCTTGGTGCACCGGGATTACTTTTATTTGAAACAGGTAAGCGTTTCTTGCAAGCCCAGCAGCTCTTTAATGCTGGAACTTATATTTTATTGATCGTTGCACCATTAAATCTTCTTTTACATTGGACTTTAGTATGGCATCCACGTTTCGGAATGGGTTTTATCGGAGCACCAATAGCCATTTCCATTATTTATTGGGTTATATCAGGTATGATGTTGTTATATGTTCTTTTTATTGATGGTAAGCAATGTTGGGGTGGATTTAGCCTGAAGGCATTATATAACTGGGGTACAATGCTTAAATTAGCTATTCCAGGTGTAATTATGGTAGAAGCCGAATATTTAGCCTTTGAAATTTTAACAATTTTGGCTGCATCTTTTGGAACCGAAGCTCTTGCTGCTCAATCTATTGCATCCAACGTTGGTTCTTTAGCATTTCAATTACCTTTCGCATTTGCCGTATCTGTTACAACCAGAATTGGTCACTATATTGGAATGCAAAATTTGAAAGGGGCACAATTAGTCACTAAACTAGGTGTATTAATTGCTTTGACAATTGCAGTCTTTAATTTCTCGGCTGTTTTCTTCAATAGGCGGTTCTTAGGATCACTTTTTAGTAATTCTCCAGAAGTGTTGGATATTTCTTCAAATATTTTGATTTTGGTGGCTATAAATCAAATATCTGATGCATTTAACGTCGTAGGTACAGGCATTTTAAGAGGCCAAGGGCGCCAAAGATTAGGATCAATTTTGAATATGATTGCGTATTATCTTATTGCATTACCTGTCGGATATTTTTGTGGTTTTGTATTAGATTGGAAATTAACTGGGCTTTGGACTGGTTTGATATTAGGAGTTCTAACCTTAGCTGTTTCGGAATTTATCAGCATTTTCACTGGGGATTGGAATGCCATTTTGATAGATAATCTTAACAGACATGACCATTAATATCAGTTCGTGAATATTTATATAGGGCGATATAGAGGGTGATACATATTTAATACCATTTGAAATTAATGTTTGTATAACTTTATTGCAATTGATTTCAATCTAGACTATTGCAAAAAAGGTCGAGATTTTGTGTAACGGCTATATCATCGCATAAAAAAGATTTATTTTATTGATTTAGAAGATTAGATAATAGAAGAGCACAATGCCTAGAAAGAGATTTGATAAAAAAAGTGCTAAAACATTCTCTGTAGTCCATAGAGCACACGATGATGCGTTATTCTTTGATAATGATGCGTCTAAGCATGTCCTTGTCCCAGCACCAGGAAAGCAACAGGAGTTACCAAAGAAGAAAATATATACTACACAAGATATAGAAAATTTAGCAAGTGATGAGCTTAAAGGGATTAGAAATAACGAAGGTTTAGCAGCTCAGTATGGTATTTACTATGATGATTCAAAATATGACTATATGCAACATTTAAAACCCATGGGTAATTCAGATGGTATCTTTATTGGTGCAAATGAAGAAGATAAACCTAAGAATGAGAACATAGAAGAATTATTCAGGGACCAGTTACCATCTAAAGAAAAAGTAAGAATAACTCATGATACTTTTGAAGCAATTCCTAAAGAATTGAAAGGATTCAATCCGGATTTAGATCCTAAACTTCGTGAAGTTTTAGAAGCGCTTGAGGATGAAGCATATATCGAGAAAGCTGATGAAGGCGAAGAAGATATATTTGACAGTTTGTTGAAGTCAGGAGAAGCTGAATATGATGACTATGAAGGATCTGAAGGTGAATATTCTGATGACTATGATGAGTGGGATCTTGATAATTATGAAGAAGAGTATAATGAGAAATATGACTCTGACCAGTACCAAGAACTTGACAATCCTTATAACGAAGGAGAAGCACCACCTGAGGCTAAAGAAGAAGCATTTTCTAAAATTAATAACGCATGGGAAAAAGACTTTAAGAAATTCGAAGCACTTAATAAGACACAAAATAACGAATGGGATTCAGACGATGATTTCGAAGAAGAAGAAGCAGATGAGGTACTTGAACTCCCAAATATAAACAATACTAATAAGAAATTGTCTAAGACTAAATTAAGAAAGAAGAAAGGGGCAATGACAGACACCTCGTCGTTCTCAATGTCATCGTCTGCGGTTTATAGAACTGAAGGACTCACATTACTTGATGATAGATATGAACAATACGCAAAAAGGTTTGAAAAAGAAGATACTACAGCACCTAAAAAATTCGAAATGGAGAATGAAAGACAAGACTTTGAAGACATGTTAGATGATTTCTTAGATAATTACGAATTGGAGAGTGGTGGAAGAAAAATCGTTAAAAAAGATGCTGAAAAATTAAAGCTACAAGAAGCAGCTGATTCAGTTTCCAAGAGTAAGGTAGCAGCTAGAAGGAAGAAGAACCAATCTGTAAACAAATTAGGAAACGCATTTGGTAATATGAGGATATAGTTTGTAGGTTCAATCACGTGACACATTTATCGAAAATTTTTTCTGTAGATATAGCTTCGTTCGGGAAGAGGCAACGGCACTTAGAGCTTGCAGTTCTTGCGAAGATATCTAATTGAATAAATCGAAAATTAGGGCTTTCATATTTCTGGTTTTTGTAATAAGTATTTTTATAAGTTTGTTTTCAATAAATTCGCAAGAAATGGCACCTAATCATACTGTTACCTCAATATCAAAAGTGTACGCTGATGTGTTAGCTTCCAAGTCTCAATCGTATTGGGATTATGAAAATATAAATATCAAATGGGAATCTCAAGAGAATTATGAGGTTATTAAGAAATTAGGAAGAGGAAAGTATTCAGAAGTATTTTTGGGAATAGATCTTGCCAAAGGAGAAAAATGTGTTATAAAAGTATTAAAACCCGTTAAAAGGAAGAAGATTAAGAGAGAAATATCTATCTTGAAAAACTTAGTTAATGGTCCAAATATAGTGGGGTTGTTGGATGTTGTTAGAGACCAGCAAATCAAGACTCCAGGGCTAATTTTTGAATATATTGATAATATAGACTTCAGAACTCTTTACCCTACTTTTACTGACTATGACATCAGATTCTATATGTACGAACTTTTAAAAGCATTGGATTATTCACATTCAATGGGTATTATGCATAGAGATGTCAAACCACACAATGTTATGATAGATCACGAAAAGAAATTGTTGAGATTAATTGACTGGGGTTTAGCCGAATATTATCATCCAGGCACAGAATACAACGTTAGAGTTGCATCTCGTTATTTTAAGGGTCCGGAATTATTGGTAGATTTTAGATTGTACGATTATTCGTTAGATTTGTGGTCCTACGGTTGTATGCTTGCATCTATGGTGTTCAAGAAGGAACCTTTTTTCCATGGTAAATCCAATACCGATCAATTAGTACAAATCGTTAGAATATTAGGTTCTGATGATTTACATAAATACTTACAGAAATACGAATTGACATTGGGTGAAGAATATGAAGACTTAGGCTATTATAATAGAAGACCATGGAAGCGATTTGTTAATGAGAACAATCAACACCTTGTCAGCGAAGAATTCCTTGATTTCATTGATAAGTTACTCAGATATGACCATCAAGAAAGATTGACCGCAAAGGAGGCAATGGCTCATCCTTATTTTGATCCAATAAGAAATTCCTCATAATTTTATTTGTTGTATATTAAATAGGTAATAGAATTATTCTAATAACTCAATAATCCACCTACCATAATAGATAATAACTTCCTAACAGATACAAAAAACCCTACTATATATGCAGGATAAATTCTATATCATTCTAGAAACTTACACTAGGAGTGTTATAAATAATGTATCTATGCCAAATTTTTGTTATTTAGATAAACACATTGAATATGGCAAGCGAACAACGTAACAAGGTATTTTTTGATATTACTGCTGGAGGATCTCCAAGGGGTCGTATAATTTTTGAATTGTACAACGATATAGTACCAAGGACAGCTGAAAACTTTAGAGCATTATGTACTGGTGAAAAGGGGGTTTCTGAAAAGTCAAGTAAACCACTTCATTATAAGGGATCTCTTTTCCACCGTGTGATTAAGGACTTCATGTGTCAAGGTGGTGACTTTACACATGGTTCTGGTATTGGTGGTGAATCCATTTATGGCGAAAAGTTTGAGGATGAAAACTTCCAGTTGAATCATGATAAGCCATTCTTATTATCGATGGCCAATGCAGGCCCAAATACAAATGGATCTCAATTTTTTATTACTACTGTACCAACTCCACATTTAAATGGTAAACACGTCGTTTTTGGTGAAGTTCTTCATGGAAAAGCAATTGTTCGTCAATTAGAAAGGTGCGAAAAAGGTGACAACGACAGACCAAAAGAGGACTGGATTATTTCCGATTGTGGATCTTTACCGGAAGATTTCGTCTTTGTTCCAACAGATGATGGAACTGGTGACATATACGAAGAAGCTATTGAAGACGACGACAGTATTGATGTTAACAATCCAGAGACTGTCTTCAAGGCTATTTCTACCTTAAAGGATATTGGAACTAAATTATTGAAAGAAAATAATTTGGAAAAGTCTTATGAAAAGTACAATAAGGCATGTAACTTCGCCACAGAATATTCCCCAGAGGATTTATCTGAAGAAGATATCAAAACTTTAAATGGATTTAAACTTTCATGTAATTTAAATGCTGCATTAGTTGCTTTGAAATTAAAGGATGGCAAGAAGACTATTTCGTCTGCTTCTGCAGCTTTAGAAGCTGAAGATATTGATACCAAATCTAAAGCTAAAGCATTATATCGTAGAGGTATGGGTTACTTATTGGCAAAAGATGAAGACTTGGCCCAAAAAGACTTAGAAGAAGCATTGAAAGAACAACCACAAGATGGTGCCATAGTAAAAGGTCTTCAAGATGTAAAAGCCTCTATTAAAGCTCGTCGTGAAAAACAGAAGAAAGCTATGGCTAAATTCTTCTCATAGTATATACTAGTAGTAGTTCTGAAATATACACATAAAATAATTTATAATTGTGGAGTGCGTAGTAAATTGTAGAACGCTCGAATTTTTCGTTCGCCCCTTCCGACAATTTGAAAATTATCAAAACATTAGTAACGGCGGGTACTTACACTCTATCTCCCATTTACCTATTTTCATATCCCAGGTATATTAATTAGGATTAATCTAGTCCATATTCCGACTTATTAAAGGTATTAGACTATTTGAAAATATTGATATATTAGCACTCTTTGATTTGATTGCTCATTCCTCTTACTGGGATTTATAGAAATTCACAGGGAGTTTCATTTTTAATAAAGTTATTTTTATTTCACATTATAAAGTTAATAAAGAAAAAAAAAGGAATATTTAATACATAACTAGATACAATGAGTCGCCAGTTCCCATATTCTAGTGCACCGTTACGTTCAGTAAAGGAAGTCCAATTTGGTTTGTTGTCTCCTGAAGAAATTCGTGCAATTTCGGTAGCTAAGATCGAGTATCCAGAAACCATGGATCAAGCTACTAAGAAGCCTAGAGACGGTGGTTTAAATGATCCAAGGTTGGGTTCTATTGACCGTAATTTCAAATGTCAAACGTGTTCTGAAGATATGGCAGAATGCCCAGGTCATTTTGGACACATAGAATTAGCAAAGCCAGTATTTCATATTGGGTTCATTGCCAAAATTAAAAAAGTATGCGAATGTGTATGTATGCATTGTGGTAAGTTATTATTGGACGAGACTAATATAGCGATGGCTCAAGCTATCAAAATCAGGGATCCAAAGAAGAGATTTAATGCCGTATGGAATTTATGTAAAACTAAAATGATCTGTGAAGCTGATGTAGATGAAGAAGGCAATGGGAGAGGTGGCTGTGGGCACACTCAACCAACAGTTCGTAAAGATGGTCTTAAGTTATGGGGTACCTGGAAGCAAAATAAGAGTTTCGATGAAAATGAACAGCCTGAGCGTCGTCTTTTAACACCTTCTGAAATTTTAAATGTTTTTAAACATATTAGTCCTGAGGACTGTCATAGATTAGGTTTCAATGAAGACTATGCTAGGCCAGAATGGATGTTGATAACCGTATTGCCAGTTCCACCACCTCCTGTTAGACCATCTATTGCATTCAACGATACAGCTAGAGGTGAAGATGATTTAACATTCAAGTTAGCAGATGTGATAAAAGCTAATATCAATGTACAAAGATTGGAAATGGATGGTTCTCCACAGCATGTTATTAGTGAATTCGAAGCATTGTTACAATTTCACGTTGCCACTTATATGGATAATGATATTGCAGGGCAACCTCAGGCGCTTCAAAAGACAGGTCGTCCCATCAAGTCAATTAGAGCCAGATTAAAGGGTAAGGAAGGTAGAATCAGAGGTAATTTAATGGGTAAAAGAGTCGATTTTTCTGCTCGTACTGTTATTTCAGGTGATCCTAATCTTGATTTAGATCAGGTTGGTGTCCCAATATCTATTGCTAGAACTTTGTCTTACCCTGAAGTTGTCACCCCATATAATATTCATCGTCTTACAGAATATGTCCGTAATGGTCCTAATGAACATCCGGGTGCAAAATATGTCATAAGAGATACTGGTGATCGTATTGATTTAAGATATAATAAAAGAGCTGGTGATATAGCATTACAATATGGTTGGAAAGTTGAGCGTCATTTGATGGACGATGATCCAGTGTTATTTAATCGTCAACCATCGTTACATAAAATGTCTATGATGGCACATAGGGTTAAAGTTATGCCTTATTCTACATTCAGATTAAACTTGTCCGTTACTTCTCCATATAATGCAGATTTTGATGGTGACGAAATGAATTTACACGTACCTCAATCTCCAGAAACCAGAGCAGAATTATCGCAATTATGTGCTGTTCCATTACAAATCGTTTCACCACAATCTAACAAACCTGTTATGGGTATTGTTCAAGATACCTTATGTGGTATTCGTAAGATGACATTGCGTGATAATTTTATTGAATATGATCAAGTTATGAATATGTTGTATTGGATTCCTAATTGGGATGGTGTGGTACCACCACCAGCTGTCATAAAACCAAAACCATTATGGACAGGTAAGCAACTTTTATCGATGGCTATTCCAAAGGGTATTCACCTTCAAAGATTTGATGATGGTAAAAATTTACTTAGTCCAAAAGATAATGGTATGTTGATAGTTGATGGTGAAATTATGTTTGGTGTAGTTGATAAAAAGACCGTAGGTGCAACAGGTGGTGGGTTAATTCACACTGTCATGAGAGAAAAAGGACCAACTGTCTGTGCCCAATTATTTAGTTCTATACAAAAAGTTGTTAACTATTGGTTGTTGCATAATGGTTTCTCTATTGGTATTGGTGATACCATTGCGGATTCTAGAACAATGAAAGATGTTACAAAGACTATTCAAGAAGCCAAAGATAAAGTTCAAGAAATTATTTTGGATGCTCAAAGAAACCAGTTAGACCCTGAACCTGGTATGACTTTGAGAGAATCTTTTGAACACAATGTTTCACGTGTTTTAAATCAAGCTCGTGACACAGCAGGTCGTTCTGCTGAAATGAACCTTAAAGATCTAAATAATGTGAAGCAAATGGTGGTTTCTGGTTCTAAAGGTTCTTTCATTAACATTTCCCAAATGTCTGCATGTGTAGGTCAACAAATTGTTGAGGGTAAGAGAATTCCGTTTGGTTTTGCTGACCGTTCCTTACCTCATTTTACTAAAGATGATTACTCTCCAGAGTCTAAGGGATTCGTCGAAAATTCCTATTTAAGAGGATTGACTCCTCAAGAATTTTTCTTCCATGCTATGGCTGGTAGAGAAGGTCTTATTGATACCGCTGTGAAGACTGCCGAAACTGGTTATATTCAACGTCGTATTATTAAAGCATTAGAAGATATTATGGTTCATTATGATAATACTACTAGAAACTCATTAGGTGACGTTATTCAATTCCTTTATGGTGAAGATGGTATTGATGGTACACAAGTAGAAAAACAATCAATTGATACGATTCCAAGCTCAGATAAGACCTTTGAATCACGTTATCGTATCGATGTCTTAGATCCATCTAAAGGAATCCATGAATCTCTTCTTGAGTCTGGTAAGGAAATCAAGGGTGATGTTGAACTTCAAAAGGTGTTAGATGAAGAATACCAACAATTACTTAAAGATCGTAAATACTTGAGAGAAGTTTGTTTTCCTAATGGTGATTCTAATTGGCCATTGCCAGTTAATTTACGTCGTATTATCCAAAATGCTCAGCAAATTTTCCATAATGGTCGTCATAAAGCATCTGATTTAAGATTGGATGAAATTGTCCATGGTGTTAAGAAACTTTGTACAAAGCTTCTTGTTGTACGTGGTGAAAATGCGTTAGTAAAGGAAGCTCAAGAAAATGCTACTTTGTTATTCCAATGTTTGGTTCGTTCAAGATTGGCTACTCGGAGAGTTATAGAAGAGTTCAAATTAAATAGAATTTCTTTCGAATGGGTTATAGGTGAAGTTGAAACTCAATTCCAGAAGTCTATCGTACACCCTGGTGAAATGGTTGGTATTGTTGCTGCCCAATCGATTGGTGAACCTGCTACTCAAATGACATTAAATACTTTCCATTATGCTGGTGTCTCCTCAAAGAATGTTACTTTGGGTGTTCCACGTCTTAAAGAAATTCTTAATGTTGCCAAGAATATCAAAACCCCTGCTCTTACAGTTTACTTAGAGGAAGAAATTGCAGCTGATATTGAAAAAGCTAAGGTAGTCCAATCTGCTATAGAGCACACAACTTTAAAGAATGTTACATCTTCTACTGAAATTTACTACGATCCTGACCCAAGAAGTACTGTTATTGAAGAAGATTATGATACCGTTGAAGCATATTTTGCAATTCCTGATGAAAAGGTTGAAGAATCTATTGAAAAACAATCGCCATGGTTGCTTCGTCTTGAATTAGATCGTGCTAAGATGTTAGATAAGCAATTGACTATGTCTCAAGTTGCCGAAAAAATTTCTCAAAATTTCGGAGAAGATTTATTTGTTATCTGGTCTGATGATACTGCTGATAAATTAATTGTTCGTTGTCGTGTAGTCAGAGATCCAAAGTCCTTAGATGAGGAAGCAGATGCTGAAGAAGATCAAATCTTGAAACGTATTGAAGCTCATATGTTAGAGTCAATTTCTTTGCGTGGTATTCCAGGTATTACAAGGGTTTTTATGATGCAACACAAGAGAAATACTCCAGATGAGACTGGTGAATATGTTCAAGGAAAGGAATGGGTTTTGGAAACTGATGGTGTTAACTTAGCTGATGTGCTTGCAGTTGATGGTGTTGATGCTTCTAGAACTTACTCAAATAACTTTATTGAAATTCTTTCTGTTTTAGGTATTGAAGCTACCAGAACTGCTTTATTCAAAGAAATTCTTAATGTTATTGCATTCGATGGTTCGTATGTTAATTATCGTCATATGGCTTTGTTAGTTGATGCTATGACTTCTCGTGGTCACTTGATGGCTATTACCCGTCACGGTATCAATAGGGCTGACACTGGTGCATTAATGAGATGTTCTTTCGAAGAAACAGTTGAAATCTTATTGGAAGCTGGTGCTTCAGCCGAATTAGATGACTGTCATGGTATATCAGAAAATGTTATTTTAGGTCAAATGGCTCCATTGGGTACTGGTGCATTTGATGTTATGGTAGATGACAAGATGTTGCAAGCTGCACCTTCTAATATTGCAATGAATAGTGAAGTTTATGCAGATGATGGAGGTGCCACTCCTTACAGAGATTATGATATGGATGATGATAAGATTCAATTTGAAGAAGGTGCTGGTTTCTCACCAATTCATACTGCTCCTATTTCCGATGGTATGGGCTCTCTTACATCATATGGTGGTCAACCAACTTCACCATTCTCTTACGGTGCATCATCTCCATCGTTTGGTGGTGTCACTTCTCCTGCGTACGGTGGTACCTCACCAACTTATTCTCCTACCTCACCAAGTTACTCACCAACATCACCAAGTTACTCACCAACCTCACCATCATACTCGCCAACCTCACCATCATACTCACCAACATCGCCAAGTTACTCCCCTACGTCACCAAGTTACTCCCCAACGTCACCAAGTTACTCACCAACATCACCAAGTTACTCCCCAACGTCACCATCATACTCGCCAACCTCACCATCATACTCACCAACATCGCCAAGTTACTCACCAACATCACCAAGTTACTCACCAACGTCACCAAGTTACTCACCAACGTCACCAAGTTACTCACCAACATCACCAAGTTACTCACCAACGTCACCAAGTTACTCACCAACATCCCCAAGTTACTCACCAACTTCCCCACAATATTCCCCAACATCGCCATCTTACTCACCAACATCCCCAAGTTACTCACCAACGTCACCATCATACTCACCAACATCACCAAGTTACTCACCAACGTCCCCACAGTATTCACCAACGTCACCAAGCTACTCACCTGGCTCTCCAACTTACTCCCCTTCAAATAACGACAAGAAGGAAAATGAAAAAAAGAATTAATCTAATATTACAAATTAAAATGAAAAAGGATCTTAAAAATTATATAAATGGTATATATACAGATTTAATCAGTGTCTTATATAAATTGTACTTATAAAAAATAAATGGAATGTTAACGATATTTTAGTGCGATCTGAAAGCTCATCGGTAAAATTAAATATTTAATATCACTAATAAACTATGTCAGATAAGAATACTAAAGAGAAGAAAAAGACTGGTAATTCTGTTGCAGGGTCATTGAAGCATTTGGAAACTAAAAGAAAGCAGGTATTTAAGCCTATTCTTGATAATCCATTTACACAATCTAATACATGGCCATTTGTGGAACCAACAATAGCAAATAATATAATTGAATTACTCTGCGCATTATTGAACAAAATAGGTACATATAATAAAGCATTAAAACAAGCAAAGAGCTCACAGAAGCTGGTACCTTCAAAGCCTGTGGCTCCTACTTTAAGCGAAGAAGTTACAATAGGATTTAACTCAACTGTACTGGCGCTAGAAAAACAAGCATCCATATATAGACTGAAGTTATATAATAAGAAACCTAAGAAATTAACGAAAGGAAAGACTTTAAAATATATTTTTGTTACAAAATATGATATTATACCTCCGTTATTAACAAAGTCATTTCCAGTTTTGTCATATACAGCCTCGATATCAAAAGATGATAGAGTAAAATTGATACAACTTCCTAGAGGTACAATGGTAAGAGTATCTGCAGCATTAGACTTAGAAAAGACTGGTATAGTAGCTATAACAGCGAATATTAGGGAAGCAAAGGCATTGTACGAGCTTATTGATCAGAATATAAAAGATGTTGAGGTGCCCTGGTTAGAGGGCTTATTAGATGGGAGAACGCCTAATTTTATAAAGCCTTCCATCAAGATGTTGGAGACAACTGCTCCAATCTTTTCGAAGAATAATAAGACTAAAAATTCAACGCCTGATGCGTCCTCTAATGAAATATCTAAATAGACAATTTTTCAATATCGCACGCGTTAATAAATCAAAATTTTGATTGTAAACTTGTACACTAAATATATCTTCCTAGAATATGACCAAAACTTTTGCACTTTCTCTTGAGCTTCCTTGGGTTGAGAAGTATCGTCCTCATAAGCTAGATGATATTGTTGGAAATGAGGAAACAATTGAACGTCTAAAACTAATTGCTCAAGATGGTAATATGCCACATATGATTATATCTGGACTACCAGGTATTGGAAAAACAACATCTATTCATTGCTTAGCTTTAGAGTTATTAGGGCCAGAATTATACCATCAAGCTACCTTTGAATTAAATGCATCCGATGATAGAGGAATTGATGTAGTTAGAAATAAAATCAAGCAATTTGCACAGACAAAAATTCTGTTACCACCGGGTAGACATAAAATTATCATTTTGGATGAAGCTGACTCAATGACTCCTGGAGCACAACAAGCATTAAGAAGAACAATGGAGATATACTCTAACACTACAAGATTTGCTTTTGCATGTAATCAATCACTGAAAATCATTGAACCACTACAATCTCGTTGTGCTATTTTAAGATATAATAAGTTATCTGATGAACAAGTCTTGACACGTTTATTGGAAATAGCAAAGTTGGAGAATGTTCACTATAATAGTGAAGGTTTGCAGGCTCTAGTCTTCACTGCAGAAGGGGATATGAGACAAGCCATAAATAATTTACAAAGTACAGTGGCAGGGTTTGGTTTTGTAAGTGATATAAATGTTTTTAAAATCGTCGATCAACCTCATCCTTTGGTAATTCAAAAAATTTTGTCCACTTGCACACAAGAGAAGAATATTGACGATGCTTTAGAATTATTAGACGGATTATGGAAAAAGGGTTATTCTGCTATTGATATTGTTACTCTGACATTCAAGGTGGCTAAAACTTTAAAGGGAGTAAGCGAGAAGAAAAGATTGGATATGATAAAAGAGATTGGGTTTGTGCATATGAGAGTTTTAGAAGGAGTTTCCTCTTATTTGCAATTATGCGGTATGCTCGCAAAGATTTGTGAATTATAACACCTCAAATTACTTAATATTATATGCGTTACATAACGTCTCAAAGTGGTCGATTTGCTCTTGCACAAGTGGGCTTGTGCTTGGCTGATTTTCAGATTGCAATATATTGACAACCAACAAATAGTTCGAGTATAGAAACATTTCAGTTTCACCGTTCTTCTTTCCCTTAAATAACCGCTTACTTAATTTATTTAATGCAACTTCAAAATCATTATTTAACCGTGTTATAGAAGTGAATAATGGCTCACTTCTATAATCTTTATCTTTATCGGCTGTAGTAGCTAGTTTTAATAAACTCAGTAAAAATCTTGAAAACTGTTGCGTAAGAGAAACGGTTGAAAAAGTAGCTTCACTATTTGAATAATATATCGATTTTTTCATGGACTCACAATTGATGTCTATTACTTTGGTAAATTGTGGCCATAAAATAAGAAGTATTGAATTCAAGTAATCATCAAGAACTGGTATATGGAATCTATTATGAAGTGAATATTGAGCTTTTTGGACTAATCTAATTATTAAAAGAATTCCATATCCATCATATGATCCACCAATTCCCTGTGTCATTAATCTTGATGTTTGACTCGAAGCTGTATTTGCTACTTGATAGGAATTGCTATTAATTAACCAAGATACAAACAGTGAGCCGATTTTAAAAATACCTTCAAACATGATATTGGCCCAATCCTTTTTGACTTCAATACCAGGGGTATTCAATAATTTATCAATAGTTTGAAACTTCTCTTCCCCTTGGTAAAAGAAATCAACCATGAATAAATATTCCACCACAATGTTGTCAATTAGAGCGATTGACCACTGGTGGTATATAAATTCAATCCAGTATGCAAAGGGTGTGGTTTCTGCTATCTGGGAAGGAATAGCATTAGTTGAATTAGAGTCGTCTTCAAGAATTTTTTCTCTTGAATCGAAAGATTGGAAATATTCCGACAAAGTGAGATTATGCTGTTGTCCCTGTGGGTTATTCTGAGATGGAATAGCTAGCGATCCTTTTCCAGTAGTACCAGAATACAACCATCCTTTTAATCCAAGTAAGCTCAGCTTATCATCTATGGCATTGCTACCCAAAACAAAACTCAGATCTACATGACGTATTTTAAGTTTTTGAAGAGCATATAGATACTTTGCAAATTTGGTCTGATAATACCACCTCATTGTATAGATATATGCTACTTGAAGTTGCTTTGCAAGAATCGAATGATGCCTTTCAATAAAAGAATATATCTCTTTCACCTTAAGAATTCTCAGCTGTATCTTTTGTGACGACTCTTTAGTGGAAGATCTTAGTTTCTTGATTTCACCTATCATGAAATCTCTGATTCGCTCGACAGCCTTGGCAACCAATAAATCGACACCACTTTCTAATTCCTTGAATGCTACAGAATCATGATACGAATCCTTTAATCTATTACTTTCTAAGTTCACACTCTCAATTAAATTAATCTTTTCATTCAAAAACCTAATGTTTTCCAACCATTTTTCATTTATGGGTTCTTTGATTATTGATTGTACAATATCTGGAGGTATCATTAAATCAAGTATAACAGGGTTCAATTTTTCTATTGCTTCTCTTTTAGCATCCAAATTCTTTGATAGATTGTTTGATTGTTGGTTCAATGATAGTAAATTAACTGCCAACGTATTTAATTGGTTGTCAAAACTTTTGATAACTTCCAGAACGGGCTCTATTTTACTTCTTAGCTGCTTTATTTCGTTTTGATGCTTAATAAAATCTTCTTTCAAAAAGCTTAATTCTTTATCAGAAAGAGTAGTTACCGATGAGTTATCCTTGTTTGAATTTGTTTCCCTAATTTTAATGTGTTGCAATAACTGGGGAATATCAATATCGTCATTTTTCAATTCCAGTAAATATTGCTTTAAATTAGATACACTTGAAATAGTATCTAAAGCATCTTCTGGATTAGAATCAAGTACGAACCTTCTCTTCAAAGTTTCTAATCCGCTAGTCATTATAACTAAATTAGAGAATTTGAATTTTAAAGAGCGTTGAGTTATAAACATCAAATTTCCGCATTAACTCTCGTTTAAAATTTAGCATGGAGAAAGGGGAAGTGGATTCCTTCAATGAGGACTCCCAAATTAAAACTACAGATCAGAATACCATATCAGAATATAATCAAGTAAATATCTCCCAAAATGATCTAAAATGTGATGGCACCTATGTACCAACTGCTACTCAACGATCTATTATTGAATTTCCTGCAAACTTAAATGAGATTTTATCTATTAGAGCTGGGCCAGGATGTGGTAAAACTAGAACGATAATTGAGAGGATCATTTATATGGTAGAAATATTAGATTTCAAGCCACAAGAGATATTGGTTTTGTCAATGGCAAATAGATCAGTTGATTCTTTGAGAACTAAACTATTCGAGCGAACGAAGAACAACGTTTTTGAACAAGTTGAAATAAGTACATTTCATTCATTTTGCTCATCATTAGAAGATTCATATGGTGAATTATATATTAAAAATTATGTGAGGAAAAGGATCATGGATGATCTTAGTTGGCGTAACTTTGCGAGTCTCTTCTTATCTAATACTATGATTAAAGGTAAGAAACATAACTTTATGGACTCCGGGATTCCAAATATTGATGAATTGATTATCTCAATTAGGAGTGGTGACTTGACATTGAAGGAAGTTGTGGAGAAGTATAAAGTAAATGAGGTTTATTTAAATGAGATAATTTCATATTTAGATAGGAATGGAATGGTGAGATTTCCAGATCTTATTACAAATGCTCTAAGTCTCATTGAAATCTCTTTATCTGATCTGAATAATTCGAGTAACTTAATTCCACAATTAGCGCAATATAAAGCTGTTATAGTTGATGAATTTCAAGATATGCATCCTTTATTATTAAAGGTTTTGAAGAAAATCTTAGTTTATCCAACGTATGATCATATTGGTGAAAATATGAAGCATCTTACAATTGCAGGTGATCCTAGACAATGTATTTATGAGTTCCTTGGGTCACAGCCAAATATGATGACGCATTTGTCGGAACATTTTCCAGAATATATAATTACAGAACTATATTTGAATGAATCTTTCAGATTGCCTCAACCATTATTAGCTATGTGTTCTTCTATAATTGATTTGAAGGACCAAAGTAAGGATATGATATTTTCAAATAAGCAACTGATTAATAAGCCCATACTTTTAAAATTCTCTAATGATGTTCAGGAATATAACTTCATTATTAAAGAAATTTTGCGACTTGTTTGTGAACTGGGTGGGGTATTGAAACCATCTGATTTCATTATCTTAGCTCGGTCTAATATTGAAATAGATAATTTTTCAAAGGTGGCAGAAAATTACGGAATTCAATGCAATAAATTCTCGCTGTCTTCTCAATGGATTAAAAGCAAAGTTCATATTTTATTAGATATTTTGAATGTTGTTAGTAAAGGAATTGGTGCTGATTTTGGATTGATGTGTCTTATAATGATTCTAGATAGGAAAATGGGAAACCGTAGAAGGATAACGAAACTTTTTAATATGAATAATGATAGAATAATAGGCTCTGAGAAGAAGGATCCTCTAATAATATCGTTAGAAACATATATGTGCCATGAAATCCAAAGCTATGACATGAAAATAAAAGGTTATAAGAATTCACCATTTTTTTCAATATATAAACTACCAGATCATGATGAAACAATTAAAAATATTAAAGAGCTTTTGAGAAGAATAGAAAAAGAAAGAAAGGTCTTGGAAAAAAACGAGACTCCGGAGTTAATCCTTGAATCTCTTTCTAGAATAGTAAAAGAACTGCCATTAATTGAACATTTAAATGACTTTTCGGACAAGCCTAGAAAATTAACTTCAATGGATATAAATGAATTGAGGTATGGATTAAGAAAGAATTTAAATGAATTTAATATCTCATTAGAGACTTCCTATAATGAATACTGTTGTTCAGATAAGGCTGAGTCTTTTGTAGAATTCTTTCTTCGAACTTACAATGATGAACTTCCAAGTACTAATGATGAAAATATAAATGTTTCTACAGTACATACAGCAAAAGGATTAGAATTCCCCATTGTTTTTTTAACAGATACTAAAATGGGACGTACTACATTATGGGATGCGCTATCATCAAAAAATACAAAAAGCTTGGAAGCAAGTAAAAGATTATTTTATGTTGCCTCTACAAGAGCAAAAAATTTATTATATGTGACTACTATAAAAGATATCAAAAACTTACCTTCTTACGATATGCATTACTTTACTCATGATCTTCCGGATATAGTAGGAAGCAATAGCTTCTTGGAAAATATTTGTAAAGACCTGGGAAGACATATGCCAACTATGAAAAGTCTAATTGAAGGGAGAAATTTATATCAAAATTTGAGCTCGGCAATATCTCAAAAGAGGCAACCACTATATAGCTTCAAGCAATTCAGAAATTTGCATTATTATGCTAACAAGACTTCTTATGGTATAGGGTTAAAACTATTGAAGATGTTAAAGTGATTCCGAGTCATTTTAAAAATGGTTGCAATAACCGTCAGAGTCAAACGAAATTTTCTATAGATAGACTCGGACTTGTTGTATAGATCGATTGCAATACTTATACTACTTAGATAAATTAGAGTTATGTCACAAGTACATTGTGGTAATAGTGCCCCTTTTTCTATGGATACGGTTGGCCAAAGTAGATCTGAAGAGTTCGACAAACGCTATCATAATATTCATAAATATATAAGTGAATTTCAAGTTAGAGTTAACAAGTCGACACAAGCATCTCTTGGGCTGGGACCAACAGAGCAGTCTATATTTAATAAAACATCAAACATTACAGTATTCAAAAAGAAAAACTTGAAGAATTATTGCTTTAGCAATATATATGAACATAACCTATCAAAACCAGATATTGATGCTAGGGATTCATCTAAATCTAAAGTCAGCTGTATCAGGTGTCGAAGATCCAAAAAGAAATGCACTAGAACATTTCCTGAATGCTCTAATTGCTCTTCATCGGACGAATTATGTGTATATTTACCAAGAAAACATAAGAAATCTAATGATAAGTCCCTCAGACTAACATTAGAAGAAGCTAGAGAAACTCCGGATACGAAACAAACCATTCCATATGGTATTGATTTAAAGGAAGCTTCCATGAAATATCAGCGAAGCTCCTTCTCTGATTTGTTATCCCCTCTGCATTCTTACTACAAGGAAAATAAGCCAAAGATTTACTTCGAGCCAACCAGTTATAGAAATATGAAAGACACCAGCATTAATAGTTCAAAAGACTTATATAAAATATTAAACTAAAAAGATACAATTACCTATTATTAATTATTCAATATATATTCTCAAGTGAGGATTATAGTACTATGCCAATTTAGAAAGTAAGTTTAAAACATTATCGTTCATAGCAGAACCCTCATTATCTTTTTTAATATCAGCAGATGGATTATATCCAGAATCATCGGCAGGATTGTAATAATTATTATTATTATTAGACGTGTAATTCATTAAATTGCTGTCAAAGTGATCATGGATATGTGGCCCTTTATGATCGTGTTTCAACTCTAAATCATCCTTATGATGTCTCTCAAACTCTAGTCTTGACTCATAGTCGTCAGTATCTTCTTCATCATGATTAAAATCCAAGTCAGTATGACCTATATTTTCGTCACGCTCAAATTCTTTAACTTCGATCTGTTCTGAAAATGCAACTGTCTTTTTAGCTCCATTCGATGTTGTTGAATTATTACCAGAAATATTTGAAGGCTTTGATTTTTTTAACGGAGGTTCATTATTTTCGTTATCACTTTCATTAGATTCGTATGTTGGAATAACGTCATCATCATCTTCTTGGTCATCATATTCTGGAGAGGGATCTTCTTTTGCAGAGTCTTTCGATTCTGAGCTTTCTCCCTCTATCATTTCTTTTAACTCTGATTTCGTAGTCAGCAATTGTGTTAATTTGGAGCTTATTATTGTGATCTTGTTATCATCATTTGAAGATCCTTCGGAAATTAATTTTCTTAAATTATCTAATTGACTAAGAATTTCAGTTCTATCTTTTTTGATTTCTTCGATGTTATTAATTGAAATTTGACAAAGCTTTTCTAATATATTCAATTTTGACAAATACACTTTAGGCGACGGCAAGTTATCTGATGCTTGGGGGTCATTTGGTAAATAACTCTTAGATTGAATTCCAATTTGGTGAAGGTTAGCCTGACTAGCAGAAACTAAATGATTCATATGTAAGAATATATTATTTAAATGTGTTAAATCAGATGCTATGCTTTCTTTAGGTGCGGAGGAAGATATAACTGGGGTAGCTTCTATTGGTTTATTATTTTTGGAAAGTTCAATGGCATTCCTCATCTCCTTGATATCACTTTGTTGAAATACAGATCTCTGTTCCCAAACGTTAATCAATCTTTCAACTTTCAGTTTAATAGCAGAATCTAAAGTAGAATATATCGTATTCAATACATTTGGTAAAACCTTTGAAAATTGTATGATAAATTCACTTTTCCTCTTGTGCCTTGCTTGTTGCACAACATCATTACAGAGATATAATAAAGATAATCTTTTAGGACTATTATCACATTTTTTAAGAATATAATCTGACCACAATTGTGCACTTTCTTGACAGTGTTTATGATGAAATAAAATCCACTGAGATATAGTGACTATAGAATCTTGGGTCTCTTGTAAAGAATCTAACTTCTTGTTAAGAATTTCAGGGGAGAATGACATTTGACTTCAAAATAAATAGTTAGATTAAGTAGTTAAACATATTTTGAATGGCGTTTTTTCGATGGCTCGCACCAAAATTACTTTATTTTGCTCAGGTAAACTAGCTTACCATATAGTTAAAGTAAATCCCAGAGGAACTGAAGAGGGATATCATAAGAACTTTACGGCTATACTTGGTACTAAACTATACTTTAAAACGTAATCATGTTAATTTATTCAGATTCATGATCAATCTAATACGTTATCAAAATACACAATGAATCTATATAGGTATTAGCAATCCTTATTGAGAATATATTTATTGAAAGTCTCAGATATAGTCAAGATCACTTGTTTATAATATTTGTCACTTGAAGAATAGTTTATTGAAGAACAGTTTAGCATCCTATGTTCTTATGGTAATAGGATAGGATATGTATGGGAAACCGCAACAAGAAAAAAAGTACAAAGCTTCATTTTCTAGCATTGTTAAGTCATAGCATATCATGGACTTTTAGACTATTGGACTATTGAAATCTCATGTTAGAATGAAATGAAAGAAAAGTATGTCATATCATCATTTTATTATTCCATCATTTATAACTAATCAATTTTCTCTTAGTGTCGCGTTAGAAAATAACGTAAGAAATAACGTAAGAAATATATCCATAAATAAAACATTAAATATATGAAATGTCTAATTCACGTAAAGTTAATAAAAAGCTGAAAGAATTAAATGGAGTAACGGAGGAAGATAAAGGTAGAAGCTCTACGACGCTAGTCAGCACAATTTTAACTAAAAAATCAAATCAGATTACTGAAAAAGAAATACTAGAATCTACCCAATCAAAGGATTTATTGAAATTGATAAATTCATTGACTAATAATGAGCAGGATGTATTATTCAATGAGTACAGGCAAAAGACCACTTTGCAATTTAAACAAGATTCTCAGTTAATTAAACAATTGAATGATGAGCTTAATGAAAAGCAAAAGATAATCGATCAATTATTGAAAGAAAAGTCAACATCAAAGTCTAACTATACAGAAACGCCGATAAAATCTACAAAGGAAAGAATATATGAATCACCTATACGGAAAAAGCAAAAGAATAACTCATCAAATATTGTCCCTCAAGATCAGTTATCAAAAGAGTTAGAAAATATAGGAATCACGTTAGATATGATGGAATTGTTGACGGGATTAAGAATCGTTGATTATCGAGAGGACGAAACCAAATTTTATTTCGATATAAAGCAAAATTCTACTAATAATAATCAAGTATACATAGAATATAGGTTGATCATTTCCAAAAAATTTGAGTCAACGGCTGAGATCAATTACGTTCCTACCTTTTTGGAGGTAGAAGAGAAGTCATTCGATGACGAAAATGAGGAAATAGAACAGATGTTAGAAAATGCCAGTCTTTTGAAAGATAATTTACCAGAATACCTATGTGACAATTTATCATTCCCTTACAATACCCTTTCGCAGTTTTATAATAAGATTAATAGAGCTTTGCATAAGATAAAATAGATAAATAAGTAATTAGTATGAAAACTAACATTTACTATTAACAAGAGATTCTATAGTACAATAATACATAATAACCTAGAAAGTTAAAGTGTATTCACCATTTTGATTTTGAGTGATCTTCAAATTCTTTAAGATATCTTTGGTATCCTTAGCATTCTCTTTAGCAGTCTTCTTAACCACTTTGTAAAGATTATCAGAGGAATTCTTACTTACATGCTTGGAGAGATCAAAAGGTTTATGAGTCTCTTTCTTTGATTCTGCTTTTTTAACTTCTTTAGAAGGTTTCTGGTTTGATTCCGCTAACTCGGCTTTTTTCTTACTGTTATTTTGCTCAGTGTTATTCTTGTTATTTGCGTTCTTTTTAGGGCCCTTGTATAATGCTTTTTCATATTTTTCAGCCTCACTGATACAAGAAGTGTGCTTTCTGTATTCAGTGCCTTGGAATGTTATTGAACAATCAATGCAAGTAAAGTAAGCCCCATAACATCTTTGGGTATGTTGATCTAATTTCTTTTTGATAACAGTATCGTTACAGACTTCACAAGAAAATGAAACCATCTTATCTAGTGTTAAATTTTTAGTTAATTAACCTTAACTTTTAGTTGTGAAAATTTTATGTTTTTCTGGAGATGCCCTCATTCGCAATATATTTTACATTAGGGCCGAATCATTCTAACTCATAATAAAATATACGTCCTATATACTCGGATTATGAAAGTATTACCAAACAGGTTCATCTTCTTTCTTCCTCTGAACTCTAACTATTTCATAATCATCATTAGAAGCTACTTCCTTTTCTAAATGATCAGTTAACAACCCTTGAAGTCTATAGTAGTCATCTCTCTTGTTAACGGTACGCTTATTCTCTATCATATTCAACATTTCTTCTTCACCTAATTGTCTATGTTTCTCATCATACTTTTCCCATTTCACACTAGTAAATTTCTGTAAATATAAAGAGCCAGCTACTATAGAGAGCATAAATGGTAATCCAAAATACAAGAAGTGATTTTTCCGAAGTAATTTTTGATATCTACCAGCAAATGTCTTGTCATACGCTTCTTGTGCCCTTTTTCCTCTAAAAACTTCGTTACCAAGATATACCATATTTGCTAATTCAGTGTAATCCCCAGATTAACGCGATTTGAATCAATAGTACATGAATCGGTAGATTTTTGTATATCTGCTGAGGGGGGTTTTGTGTAATGCCTATATGCAGTAGGACTCTGGTGTCAAATTGGAAAAGTTGCTTTCACGCAAGTTCTCTCTTAAGTAATTATTGCCGTTCGTTTTGATTTCCTCTTCAAGATACGTATTTTTTTATCTCAATACACTATTTCTGTCAGACTCTCAAAATGAGTACTTAACACATAACTGTAAGTAGTATAAGCTGTAGACGTAAGATTATACCAAACTGCCTAAAAGGTAAGATTAATTGTACATATTATAACAAATTCAAATATCTCAAATTTAAACATGTGATAGAATATTTCGGCATTTTCCCTGACTCTGTTTGAAAATCGCACCCCCTATGTTTAAAAAAAACTGAGGTTTAACACCCCATGAACTTAAAAATTGATTACACGCAGTCTTTCCCGTAGAACCAGCGCAACAGCGGTAGTGTTCGTCCTTTGCGAATTGTTCGACAGTAAAACAGAAGTTGAGAATTTTTTTTTGAACGATTATTTATACAATTAAACGAATACATTCTTAGTATTACCTGAGGATCATTGTGTCAAATACTAGTAAAGTTTGAGATAACATAGGTCTTTTTTATAAATTTTGAGCGTTGTATATTTAGAGTGGCCTAGTGATCCAAGAAAAAAACAACTGTTGACATTTGTAAAGGAAAGTCATTGGAACTATATTCCCCATATTACATAAGACACACTAATAGTTTGGTTAGCAAAATTTTATAAGGGGCGTTTGATTTGGCTAGATACTAAAAAGAGATTCCGTTAAAAATAAATATATAGACGACGATAATCAAAAATGTCAGTTTACACATCTAATTCAGCAGTTGCTGCCCAACAACAGCAACAGCAACAGCAACAACACCAACAAAGACAACAACATCAACAAAGATTAAATGAATTGTTGGAAGCAGTAAAACAAGAATTTGATTTTGCCTTAAATGAGGCCTCTAGTTTCAAACAAGTTAAGGAAGACTATGATTTGAAATATAATCAACAGACAGCCGAAATGCAACAAATTAGACAAACTGTTTATGAATTAGAAATGGCTCACAGAAAAATAAAGGAAGCTTATGAAGAAGAAATTTTAAGATTAAAGACTGAATTGGAAAACAGAGATAGACAAGCTCAATCAGGAATGATGGAAGGAAGGCAAGTCTCATTTGGAGGCTATTCTAACTCCCAACATCCTCAACAACCACCATCGGCTAGTTCCGTGCCACCAGCTGGAGCTGCTTCGTCGGCACCGTCCACTGCTTCTCCGGCTTCTCAGCCAGTTCCCCCTGTGACACAAGGCTTACCTAGTAGTGTAAAGAAGTCACCACCAAAGGTGGAACCTAAAGCAGAGCCAATCACAGAATCAACTGGTCCAGAAAGTTCGACTGCGTTGACTGTTATTGATAAGTCTCAGTACATTGTAAATGCGAATCAAAAAGCTTTACATGTGAAAGAAATACCTCCATTTTTATCTGATTTGGATGTCACTAAAGCTAACCCTGACTTCAAAAAACAAAAACCAGATTACTATGTTTTATACAATCCTGCTTTCAAACGTGATTTAGACGTTGATTTGATTCATTCTTTGGATCACTCCTCCGTCGTTTGTTGTGTAAGATTTTCTAAGAATGGTGAATTCATTGCAACAGGTTGTAATAAAACTACTCAAGTTTTTAATGTTAAAACAGGTGAATTGGTTGCAAAGTTATTTGATGAAACCGCTTCAAGTATGGCAGAAAAAGACGATTCAAATGAAGGTGAAATCCAATCTTCCAACACTAATGGAGATTTGTATATTAGGTCAGTCTGTTTCTCTCCAGATGGTAAATTATTGGCTACTGGTGCTGAAGATAAATTGATTAGAATTTGGGATTTGACTACTAAAAGAATTATAAAAATTTTACGTGGTCATGAACAAGATATTTATTCTTTGGATTTCTTTCCAGATGGTAATAGACTTGTATCTGGTTCTGGTGATAGGACTGTAAGAATTTGGGATTTGAGATCATCACAATGTTCTCTCACCTTATCCATTGAGGACGGTGTTACTACTGTTGCTGTCTCTCCAGATGGCCAATTGATTGCCGCCGGATCCTTGGATAGAACTGTAAGAGTTTGGGATTCTACTACTGGCTTTTTGGTTGAAAGATTAGACTCTGGGAATGAAAATGGGAATGGCCATGAAGACTCTGTCTACTCGGTTTCATTTTCTACAAATGGCAGACAAATTGCTTCCGGTTCCTTAGATAGAACTGTTAAATTGTGGAACTTAGAAGGTAAATCTGATTCTCATGCTCAATCCAGCAATGGAAATAACAAATCATCTTGTGAAGTAACTTATATTGGTCACAAAGATTTCGTGTTATCTGTATGCTCAACACCTAAGAATGAATATATTTTATCTGGTTCCAAAGACCGAGGTGTTATCTTTTGGGATCAACTTTCCGGAAACCCATTATTAATGTTACAAGGACATCGTAACTCCGTTATCTCTGTTGCTGTCTCCTTGAATTCTGATGGAACTGAAGGTATTTTTGCAACTGGTAGTGGTGATTGTAAGGCTAGATTATGGAAATGGACCAGAAAGTAATTACTGGATTTATCCCATTTAAATAAAACAACTAAAGAAATTATTATCTACTGTATTATGTATGTTATCTTGTGTTATATTAGAACTTAAAATATTACGTTCATTTTTCTTTCGTATCTTATACTAAATCTTTATTAGATTGTTGATATTACACAAAATTGTTCAGCGTATACGATGAGAATTATTGAATATTTTCGAATTTAAGTTTGGCAGTCAAATTCACATAGATACAGGGTATTTAAGATGACTATCTATTCAGCTTCGACTACAGCTCCTGTAAATATTGCGGTATGTTATTTAATACAAATTGTTATGAAATACATTTTCTAACCAATATAGACCTTAAAGTATTGGGGAAAACGTGATAAAAGTTTAAATTTACCAACCAACTCTTCAATTTCTGTTACGTTATCTCAAAAGGATCTTAGGACTTTAACATCTGTTGCTACCTCTGAAGAATTTGTTGAAGATAAGTTATGGTTAAACGGTAAATTAGAATCGTTAGAATCGCCAAGAACCAAGGCTTGTTTAGCTGATTTGAGAAAGTTAAGGCGTGAATTAGAAACCAAAGACCACAACTTACCAAAATTGTCTACCTTTGGCTTACATATAGTTTCGGAAAACAATTTCCCAACTGCGGCAGGTTTAGCTTCTTCTGCTGCTGGTTTTGCTGCTTTAGTTGTAGCTATTGCAAAATTATATCAATTACCTCAGGATATGTCTGAAATTTCCAAAATCGCTAGAAAAGGTTCTGGTTCTGCTTGTAGATCTTTATTTGGTGGTTTTGTTGCTTGGGAAATGGGTGAGTTTGCCGACGGTGAGGATTCTAAAGCTGTAGAAGTCGCCCCATTAAACCACTGGCCAGGTATTAAAGCGGCTATCTTAGTGGTCAGTGATGATAAGAAAGATACACCTTCTACATCAGGTATGCAAACCACAGTTCAGACCTCTGATTTATTCCAGCATAGAATTACAGAAGTTGTTCCTAAGAGATTTGAAGAAATGAAAGAAGCTATTTTAGCCAAAAATTTTGAAAAATTTGGTGAATTGACTATGAAAGACTCTAACTCTTTCCACGCTGTGTGCTTGGACTCTTATCCTCCAATTTTCTACCTTAATGATACTTCGAAGAAAATTATTAAATTAATTCATGCATTGAACGAAGAAGAAGGAAAGATAATTGCCGCTTATACTTTTGATGCTGGTCCAAATGCAGTTATCTACTATGAAAAAGAAAATGAACCTAAGGTATTAGGTTTGATTCATAAGTACTTCGGCCAAGTCGGAGGTTGGGAAAATTTTGATACTACTACCTTAGATTCAAACTCTGCTGTTCTGGCTGATTCAGAAATCTACAAGGGTGTATCCAGAATTATTCTAACCGAAGTAGGAACAGGTCCTGAAGATACTAAAGAGAGCTTAGTTAATGAAGAAGGATTCCGTAAATAATACTTGTCAATATAGTAATAGAAAATTCTAATGATAACGTAGTCGAGGAAAAAATACTCGAGATAAAAATTTCAAATCTTATAAAATATCGATAAAAATATTATGGAATACAATGAGTTTAAGGTTGATAAGTGCCCTGCATTCATTGAAATCAATATGTTTTAAGAGATCAATACCAACATTGCGTTTGAGCCATGTAGTTGTGAGAAGAGAAAATTTTAGTTCATTACCAAGAATATTTTTGGAGAGGAAAAATGATCATGATAACCTCATAGGCAAAAATATACTTAATGGAAGTAAAAAAATTAATGCATTCGCCATTGATGGCACGACTACCAAAAAAGAATCAAGTGATGTGGTTACAAAATCTGAAGAAGTAAATCCTGTTTTTAAAGATAATATATACACAATACCTAATTTATTGACTGTTACGAGAATTTTAACTGCACCATTCATAGGTTTTTTCATAGTGAAACATAATTCGATGATGGCAATTTCTATTTTCGTTTATTCATGCATTACTGATTTCGTGGATGGATTTATTGCTAGAAAATTTAATCAGAAATCCGTTTTAGGTTCGATATTAGATCCTATAGCAGACAAGTTTCTTATGACAATTTGCACTATATCTATGGCTTATGTTCATTCAATTCCTACATACTTAGCAACCTTAATTATCGGGAGAGATGTTATTTTGAGCTTTATGTCTTTGTATTATAGATATACAACTTTGCCTGATCCTAAAACTTTTCAAAGATACATAAACATTTCCATACCGACAGTGTCACTTCACCCTAATTTGTTATCAAAAGTTAATACTGCGTTTCAAATGATTTATCTTGGAAGCTTGGTATTAAAACCAGGAATCGAAAGCATTTTGCCGTCAATGGAATACGTTACAAATTTTAATTTATTGTTATCAGGATTTGAAATTTTGGTTGCTTTTACGACATTATCGAGTGGATTAACATATATATTCAGTAAAAAGGCATTCAAATTAATCCAGCCTAAAAGTTGATTTGATAATATTCCATTGGTTCGGCATCATTATTGATAATTAGTAAGGCAAGAATTTTTCTTTTCAAGTGATTGCACTTGCTTTCTGTCAATTCTACAGACTTAAGCATAGCTTTGATTAATTTTAAGTAGCAGGTAATTAAATAGTTAAGAAGCATTGGATTCATTAGTTTATCTTTAAGACAGTTGGAAAGTTTACTTATATGTGTGCTAGATGGATTGAAGTTAAAAGATTTTATTATTAGGCTTATTACTTCGAATTTTACTGTTTCATTGTAATGAAGACCACTTATAAACTTTATCAAATATCTCTTGTTATTCAGAATCCATCTTCCTAGTTTGAAGAATACTATTTTGGCGATATTGAGGACGAATTCTTCCAACAAATTATCATATTCAAAGGTAATTCTATGTGTATGGTTTGAAAAAATATACTTGTAAATAGTTTTCATTTGATTGAATTTATATTTAATTATTTCAGATAGCTTTTTCTCATTGCAGATTGAATATAAGATACCTTCATCTAGGCTCCTTAATACCATCGCTGACATTTTCTTTATATCATCTGCAATATACAAATCCCGTTTAAGGAAATCACTGTAAACCAATTGCTTTGAAATATAATGAATTAAAAATAAATGCTTTGGCAGATTATCCCATTGAATAAGATACTTAAGTATGTATAGTAATTCTTCAATTTCTGATTTATCTTTAACATTAATCTGACTATTTAGAGTTTCTTGTTTAAATTCGTTTATATCTTTAGTTTCATATGTTATGTTAAAAGTTTTCAATATGGGAATTATTGATTTTCCTGTAGGTTTTGGCTTCTTGTTTTGTGGTTTCGTTTTCTTCCTCCTGATCTTCTGGCTCAAGTGAGGTAAGATATCATACTTTATGATGTCTTCAATCGTGTTTGTTAGTACATGTGATATATCACATTACTGCTTTTCTGTTTAAACGTACGGTTATATGATCTCGTTAACTTCTTTTTATGTTTATACTTTATTATGGCCATAGCAAGTCCCAAATCAGATGAATAATCCATTGTGGTGGTGGTTGCAAATATTTTGCGATTAATATCTAAAGAGAAAAAAAATAAGAGAAAAAGGGTTTTACCGCATAGAGTAAATCTAACATACTAAATTATCTTTAAAGATATACATACCAATATACTGTAAGATAATATCGCATAACTGGTACCTTCTAAAGTAAAATACTTTAATTCTAAAAAATAAATTCATAGCTTTACTGCCGCTGTGAACATATACTTTTAATATTTTATCATCAAGTCATTATCTCAAATATTACAATTCTCTTCTTTTTTCTCTCATTCTAATCCAAATTCTTCTTCGGACAAAATTCCCAGGATAATATTTACCCTTCCAATGGTGATTACTGAAGAACATTTTTGAATAGATCCAACCTTCATCATCAACATCATCTAGCATAAGTACATACCATTTGGGCCACGTCCATTCCCAATCTAGATCTGGTAGAGGATAATTCATAAGATTGCCATAACATAACTTAATGTTTCTACCATTAAGTAGTTGAAAATTTGATGGATCGAGTATTGGTAATAAAGAATTATTCGAAAACAATGGAATTCCAAATATCTTCATTCCTCTTTGATTCTCTATTACTATGTCTAACTTATGCTTATCATCTTTGGGGTAATTAGGTAAGGAGTTGAGAAGTAATTCACTTAGCTCATTTTCGTCATGGAAACTATCAATATGGTTAAAATGCGGAAATCGTTGTAATTTAGACGAAATTTTATTGTTTGTAGATACCATCAATAAGAAATGATGGTAGATTGCTATTGCCCTACTCGAGTACAAAGCCTATGGAGTTCCATTCCTATATGCTTATTAATTTATCAGGTGGTATCTCAAATCACGTGATTAAAACCGGAGATAATAGATAATTTTCATATAGATTTTAATGAAACGATGGATATTAGATATGAAACAAACTAACAAAGGAATGTATAACTCAAATGAGAATGGTTTAGGGGTATTAAACATTTCTCCTCAATACGACATAGATAATTTTATTAAAGAGGATCCTTCACTTGTTAAACAAGAGCAAATCGGTGGAATAGGAGAGGAAGCTAATATGAACCTGCTATTGGCAGCCGATATATCTAGCCAAATGGGATCAAACCAAATGAGAGGCATTTCTATAGGGATTCCACTGATGTCAATGAAAGGTCAAAATGACCTGATTCAAAATATTCAGAATGAGTTAAATGTCCAGGGTATTGAAATTGCAACTGAAATTTTTCCAAAGAAAGAAGAAAATTCTAACCCGATTTCTAGCTTTAATAAGAATGAAGATCAGAATATTTCAATGTCAAATTCCGATAATAAGATTAATCATTGGGATTTGTTTCATAATCCATTTGATATAAACTCATACCCTATAACTAATCCTCCTATATTTGACTCAACGATGATGTTACCGTATAATGCTCAAGATGGGACCTTTAGAAGGAGGAGAATATCCATTTCTAATGGTCAAATTGGCCAGATTGTGAATCATGAAGCATTGTTTGAAAACGAATTATCTACTCCTGAGTTTACGTCTCCTAATGCACGAAAAGATAATTCAAATGATACCCCTTCCCTTCAAAATAATTTGAATGGACAGATACCTCCTGTTATATCTTCAAATATTGGCGATGGTAATAATCCGCCTCAGTCTATTGGAAATTTGTCAATGTCATCATCAATGCCGGATATCAATCAACAGTTAGCAGGACATATTAAACAGCTGCTGGTCAGTGATAAACCAATATTAGCATCGATAGCAGCTCCTAATGAGGCTCCTAAATATCAAATCATTTATAAGAATGAAGTAATTTCCACTCATAATGGGCCAATGCCAGGCACAGCTGCTTGGAAAAAAGAAAGATTGTTGGAACGTAATAGAATAGCTGCATCGAAGTGCAGACAAAGGAAAAAACAAGTTCAGCGACAACTACAAACAAGTATAACAGAATATCAAGAAAGGGAGAAATTTACGAATGATAAAATTATTAAATATGAGAAGCTTATGAAATTCTACAATTTGAAGTTAAAAGAGTATTTTAATGGTGAATCTGATAGCTTGGATAGTCTCAAGAAATTCCTAGATGTCGAAAATATAGATAATGTTAACGAAGAAGACATAGCTTAAAAAGCATTGTACTTTTAATATATAAGGGGGCTTGGATTAATTGGTGGATATATTGTTCGTGACTCTAACAATTAGGAAATAATATAGGTTACAGCTTTAGGTAATGTCAGCATTTAGTAGCATTTCTTATATCATTTATATTATCTTTATAATTCTGTACAATATTCAAATTGCAATTCTTAAATTCTTCCTGCATAATAATATCCTCAAAAAAATTTCAACGTGATATATTCTCTATAAGAATTGTATATTATTCCAAGTTTAAATACTAACCATATAATATGTCACTTAAATTACCTCAAGCTCCAAATGCTGGGTTATTTAAGCAAGGCTATCAATCACACTCCAGTGCTGATGGTGCCATTATCAGAAATATTGAAGCTGTTAGAGAAATTTCATCTATTTTATTGACATCAATGGGACCAAGTGGTCGTAATAAGATTATTGTTAATCGTTATGGGAGAATCTTCATCACGAATGATGCTGCCACTATGTTAAATGAATTAGAAATTGTTCACCCTGCTGTCAAGATCTTAATCATGGCTTCCAAACAACAAGAATTTGAAATGGGTGATAATACTAATTTAGTGATCATTTTGGCTGGTGAATTATTGAATATAGCCGAAAAATTAATTAGCTTGGGTTTAAACGTCCAAGAGATTATGCAAGGTTACAACTTGGCTAACAAGTTTGTTACGAACGCGTTGGACAATTTAGTTATTGATAAAGTTGGTGAAATCACTGAGCCTGAAGAGCTCTTAAAGGTTATTAAGCCTGTTGTATCCGCCAAGCAATATGGCTTTGAGGATTTAATTTCTAATTTAATCATTAAGGCTGTGAAGAATGTTATCAATCCTAAATATCCTAAGTCATTCAATATTGACTCAATTAGAGTCGTTAAAATTATGGGCTCATCATTATCTAATTCAGAAGTTATTAAGGGTATGGTATTTCCAAGGGAACCAGAAGGACACATTAAAAATATAAAATCTAAATCTAAAGTTGTTGTTTTTACCTGTCCAATAGATATTTCTTCCACTGAAACTAAAGGAACCGTTTTATTACATAATGCGCAGGAAATGTTAGATTTTACCAAAGGAGAAGAACAACAACTTGACCAAATGTGCAAGGAAATTTATGATTCCGGTGTTCAAGTTGTTGTTGCTGGTTCTAATGTTGGTGAATTAGCTTTGCATTATTTTAACAAATATAATATTTTAGTCTTAAGAGTTCCATCCAAGTTTGACTTGAGAAGAATCTGTCAAGTTTGTGGTGCTACTCCTTTACCAAGATTAGGTGCACCAATGCCAGAAGAAATGGGACTTGTTGATATTATTGAAACTAAGGAAATAGGTGGTGATAGAGTAACTATTTTCAGACAAGATGAGTCAATCTCAAGAACCTCTACTATAATTATCAGAGGTGCTACTCAAAATAACTTAGATGATATTGAAAGATCTATAGATGACGGTGTCAATTCTATTAAAGGTTTATTACAAGATAATAGATTATTACCAGGTGCTGGTGCCATTGAAATTGAATTAATAAAGTTAATAACAAACTATGGTGAGAAGACTCCAGGTTTGATGCAATTGGCTATAAAGAATTTTGCTAAGGCATTTGAAGTTGTCCCAAGAGTTCTTTCAGAAACTTCTGGTTTAGACTCGAGTCAAATTTTAAGTAATCTTTATGCAGCCCATTCAAATGATGATGGTTTAAATTTAGGTGTTGATATTGACGGTGAATCAGAAGGAGGGTTGTTGGATGTTTCTAAGAGTGGAATTTTCGACTTGTTATCTACTAAAAAGGCGGCCATTAACTTAGCTGTTGAAGCTACTAACACGATTCTATCGATTGATCAAATTATTATGGCTAAGAGAGCAGGTGGTCCTCAAGTTCCAAAGCAACAAAGACCGGGCAATTGGGATCAAGAAGATTAGATTATACCTAACTATATACTTTAAATAATATTAATTATATAGATTTACCTATAGCAACAAAATGCTCAATTTTTAGTAAATCCTTCGTACCATTTTGTTGTTCGACGCCTCCACTTACATCATACCCAATCAAATTACTAAGACCTTTAGTTTCCACCAAGTTGCCTGGATTTAATCCACCTGCTAAAATGAACTTTCCAAAACCTAAATCGTCTAATATAGACCAATCTATTACTTTTCCTTCTCCCCCATATTCTGAATCTAATAAGGGTAATGCAAATCCATTTTTATTTTTTAATATTTCAAACGTATCTCTCATTAGCGAAATATCCTTGGGTATAACATATCTCGGTAAGATGCCAAATCTCTTAGCGGAATTATATTCTATGTATTCTGATTTATTTTCACTGCCATGGAGCTGTATGAAATCAACATTCAAATCTGATGCAATTTGATAAACTTCTTCAATTGGTTGATTTCTGAAAACACCAACTAAAAAGGGGCCATTTTCTAGTATCAATTTAGAAATTTCTTCAAAATATTCATTAGCTGTAGTATATGAATTTCTATCTATGAAATTGAATATTTCTTGAACTGTTTGGAATTTATTTAACTTCCTCTTCAGCTTAACATAGTTCGATATTCTTTTAGCTATGCTGTGATCTATTGTTCTATCTCTATTCGGAACCAAAATAACACCCAAAAGATCTGCACCAGATTCTATCGCCTTTATAGCAGCTTCTTCTGTCTTTAGTCCGCAGATTTTTACTATCTTAGTCATGATGAATCATTAAACAGATTTTATTCTTATTGAAATGCGCATTTTTGATTACATTTACATCTACCGGCTCGGAATTATTAATACTTCCGGTATTCGATTTTATCTAACTATTAAAAAGAAACCTCTCATACCTACTTCCAGTATTATCCATATTTTACCAACCAAACCTCAAGTTATTGTCAAAACAATTCATAAAAATTTTTATGAATTAAATTTAATTTAGTATTAAAAATGGGTAATTTTATCTCTCAAGATGACTTTTTTTTCAGTTCAATACAACTCCTCCCCATCCCCTACTTTCTCTCTTCCCAATATCTTATCTAGATTGCTTTTCTTTCTAACATAACAGTAATTCCCTTGATTATGTTTACAAAATCCTCTAAAAAATCGATAGATATTTAGATACATATTTCTTTAACTTTAGGAGTTCACTTCTTATATACTGATAACACCATAGACTTAACTTTAGATTTTCAAACTGACCAAAATTCTTCAATGGCATTCAATGATGGCATTCAATGATGGCGAATATGGAGGTAAATATACCAACTGAGGTCCATTATTTAAAGCCAATGTAGATATATTTGTGTATTTTTGCATTAACAACAATAAGATATTTCACTTCTTCAAGTATTTCATTACTCTGAATATCTTCTACAACAAAGTGAATAAATTGAAAAAGTGATTTGTTGTAGTGCTTGTTCTAATCTTAATTGATCTTGGTAATCTTTTTTTTTTTTTTAGTCAATGTAGCACTCTTTTAAAGTTATAAGACTCTTTGAGCATATTGCACCCAAAGAGGAAATATTTATTCCCCTTGTAACAGGAACAATATTCATTGCTCTTTGTCCTCCAACAGACAAACAAAGTTCTCTCGTACGATTTTGTAACTATCTTCATCAATAAAGATACAATTTTTCAGAAAATCTAGAACCCGTTTCCAACTTTTAGCCCACTCAAATCGCTCGTTAAATGTCTCTCCAGTTCTCGTGCAGATGGAACCAAGGAAATTCTTTGGTAAGTGTTACGAACGAACAAATATAAATATTGCCACTAGAAATTACTATATAAGGATATAGTTATATATGGAATGATCATGTTTTAAATTGAATAGTATTTACTATTTCGCTTAGTTGCGGGAAGAACAAAATATCATGAAATTCTAAACAATTCTTGACTCTCAGGATGGCCGTCCCTGTCATGGAAAGTCAAAGTTAACACAATAAGATATTAGAGTGCTAGGCAAAGAATCTACCAAATACAACGTTACATTGGTTAACAATGATCTAGAAATTGAAATTGTCAAATTAGACGGTACTGATATTGATTTACCGATAGTGACAAGCAATTATGTAATTGTATCGAACAGTTAGATATAAATACTGACTTGATACTAATTACAAAATTCATGGCATCAGACCACAGACCGACTTAGTAACTCCAGCTAATATTAATGAGTTATGGAAATTCTTTTAAAGCTTTACTTGTATACCTTTCTTATAAGTTTGTAAATAGTAGAAGAAAAAACTTTTAAATCAATAAAGTTTTCTTGGAGACTACTTACCATCTTCTCTATTGTGAGAGTTGAAGATGAATTTTCTCTCACAATAGAGAGCTAATGATCTTTGTGAAGTTAATTCAAAATTGGCCGTCTAACAAGGTTCTTATAACTAATTGAAATACCGAGTTATTCACAATATTTCTCTTCATAGCTCTTCTTTTCCAAGTAAAAGCTACCTCAAGAATATTTGCAGTCATATACACAGAAACCCACTTCTACAATTTTATCATGAAATATTTGCTTGATTTCAAGACTAATATTTTTTCTTTCTGATTTTGTTTGTATTGGCTCAATTTCCATTTAGATAGTTGTTTGTGGTGGTGATCATATCTTCTTCAATTATTTTTCTTTAGAATCTTTGGCAACGACTTGAAGTCTCTGAATGCTATCCAAGACTCGAAAGGAGCACCTACATTTTCTACATGTAAAGTCATTAGTTTTCTACCTTTCCGTCAAATAAGTGACCTAGTCCATCTTCATAAATAAAGTTATTTATCTTCATAATTAACACTCGTATTTTACTTCTATACAATAGATCACATAGGTATGAATAATTTTGCAGATTAGTATTAGTATTTTCTGGTTGGTCTGACAGATTATTGGTCGGAAGTATGAGCCATTGTTTAACGATAGTAAGCGAAATTTTGACCCGGAGGTAGGAGTTAATTATGAAAACACTGTACTTGGAATTCTATTTAGTCATTATCCTTTCTGAAAAATTTTCCGAAGTTTTTGAAGTTTTCATTGAATTTATTAACATGATTCTCTCCATTTAATGCAAACTCTCTAAAGTTTTTTTCAAGATTGTTAATTTTTAATTGTGGTAACTTAGGAGACTTTAGCTCTGGTGTACCTTTTCTTGATATGATGACTGAATCTGTCACCTGCAGCTCCAAAGTGCTGTCATCATCCATAACGCTTAATATCGGAGACTCGTCAATTAGCTCGTTATCAAGTGTTAGTTGCAATTTAAAACTCTCGGTATATTTTTTGTATTGCGTCTTCTCTATGTTCATTAAATTCAAAATTTTAATAAAATTTTTTATAGACTTATCTCCAATTAACTCAAAGTATACTTCAATTATATTATCTACAGGTAATGTTGGAGTTGATATAACCTTTAGTATGGTTTCAATTTTCTGAAATTGGTTGTTCACAAATTTAACAAATAAATTTGATGGTTCTTGATTGGCGCCATGAGATGAAAAATTAGGAATTGCATAAAGCGGAAAAGACATCGCAGTCTTTTTTAACTCGCTTGTATCTATCTTTAATTGTTCAATATTAATCAATGTTATTGGCTTAATAAATCTTAAATTATTTAGAAAGGTTGTCGTAAGAAGTTCAACTAACTTATTACAGAATGATTTGCTGTAACTATCTCTTATAATCAACGGTAAGATTAATTTCATATTATTGGTTAAGGCTGTCACAAGATCTCCAATATAAATTGAATTTTCCTTAGTAAATTCCATCTTTGACCAGTTAACATTTGCAAACTGTCTCCAAGCAAATTTCATATCAAAGCTATTCTTGTTCAAAAGACAAATCATCGATTTGTTAATTAGTTGATAATATGAGTCTATCACACTGTCAAATTTAATCCTGTCCTTTAATGTTGGCTTGATTAAGTTGATAAACTTGTCTTGTAAGTCGTTTATATTATTTATAATGTAATCACCGGTATTTAGAAGCATTGTCATATACTTAATAGACAGAATACCATTATAATGCTCTTCGCTGGTTGGAAAAATTGGGGTTAGAATTCTGAAGTTGTACTCATTCAAATATCTTATGAATAAAAATGATAAATCAACTAATACTTCTCCGTTACTCAATTTTATTATCTGTGTTAAGATCTTGTGAAACAACTTGAAGAGTTCAATTGAAGAATTGCAAATGTTTGGTAAATTATTGACTTTAAGAATTGTCAAAAAGTCTTCAGGGTCATCTGTTGTTAAAAATTCTTCAGGAATTTTAGGCATCGATAAAAATTCTACAAATTTAGATTGCAAAACTCTACCCTGTTCAGAAACCCATACCAGTAAATGCGATTCAAAAACACTCAGTATCGAATGACTAAAAGTAGTCGTATTGTATTTTTCATTTAGCATTTTTTCGAAATCAAGAGTTTTCATTAAACACTCTAGAAGGACTTCAGAACTGATAGATTTCTTCACTAATCCTGCTAAATCTTCTTTGGTTGCAGAACAGAAATTTTTGCACAATTCTAAGTCAACATGCCATTCAGGAGGAAATAAGTCCAAATATGATGACAGCGTTTGAGAAAGGATATTACTAAAATATATGAATCTTCTATTCAAATTTTCCAAAGAGCCTGCTTCCTCGAAGCTATTAAATATAGATTTGATTTCCCTTAACTGCAAGTTATTAAACCAAGTTTGTAATTTTATCATGTATTTTTTATCAATGGTTTCCAAGATATGGCAACCATACACAAGCTGTTCCCTTCTTTCGGTTTTCTTATTAACAATTGCATCTTCAAAATCAATAAAGATATCATCTATCAATTTATTTTGGGTTTGATTAACATGCATACTAAGCTTATTGATGTCATCAATTGATTTATAAGGTTTGAAAAAGTTCAATAAATCGCGAACAACGCTAAACAACTGCAATATCTCTTCATAATTGTGAGTGGGTAAGACATTATTGAGTGCCTCGTTGGCATTGAGTAGCATTTGGAGTCTCTTAAGAATTGTCATTGATAATACCAAATTCTTCTTACAATTATCAAGGTTTTGAATTGAAGATGATACATTATTAATTGTCCCTTGCATTTCCAATGTCCTCCGTCTTGTTTCTCTTATGTTATTCATTAATTCGGTGATTTCGTCACCTAGATCAACCGGCTTGTATTGCTTAATCTCATTACGTATTTCTTTATTTATCTGCATTTTATAAGCATTGGTGTATGCAAGTAACTCTGGTACCTCATCTAATCTATCAGGGGAATTCAACAACTCGTAGAGTAATTTCGTAGGGTCGTTATCTAGCATGGCCATATTAGAGTTGTTTGCTAATTATAATTTGTTCCATATCACCAAATTGTAAATAGTAACCACAGCTCTGTGTAAGTTTATTTATATGCAGGACGGTGGAGTTTTAAAGATTTTTCATTTGTTTTATTGTCCGCTAAAAGGTGACTACTGACAAGAATGCGGAAAGCACTATTATGTCGCTAATTTTTGGCTGGTCTCTTAAGTGCAGCTAAATGCTATCTTTATGTGTATGTGAACTGCTATTCAAATTAGGAACTAATCCTAGCCTCATCCGTCCTCGGCCACAGATAATAAATTACTTATTATGGTTAAAACCCATATAAAGTAGCTATTATAAGAAAGGGTGGGGTTTATTTGCATCTAAGCTAACTTAGTAAATAACTATGATTTTTACCAAAACCTCACTTCCTAATGCGGAAATTATTCTAGCATCTCTAAATAGAAGAAGGGTTTTGTGTAACGAAGCTGATTTTAACCAGCTATCAAATGACTATTAAAGATAAATAAGGAATATTTCCCACACATATTAATGATTATTACTGTTTAGATGGCACCTCGATTTAAGTTTAGTAAAAACAAAAAAAAGGAAGACGAAGCGAACGTTTCGATGACTAGTACAGATACCTATACCAGAGCTGCACCTACCAGCTCAAAACCCCAGACTATGAAAGATATTAGTTACAGACATACTTCTGGCCATTCCAGTGGCACGGGCCAACATCAATCGACACAAAGCATGGCTAGCACCACCTCAGTAATAGGAAGTGGCGGTAACCCATGGAAAAGATACAAATTGTTAGATTCGCCATTCCCACGTTATAGGCATGCGGCGGCATCTATTTCTAGTGAAAGAAACGAGATATTTATCATGGGAGGCTTAAAAGATGGATCAGTTTTTGGTGATACTTGGAAGATAGTACCAAATGAAAAGATTAATGGTACCATTGATGGCTATAATGCACATCATGTAGAAGTTGTTAACCTCAATAACCCGCCAGCGAGAGTAGGGCATTCGGCAGTATTATGTGGTAATGCATTTATAGTATTTGGTGGTGATACTGTAGACACTGATTTTAATGGATTTCCTGACAACAATTTCTACTTATTTAACATTAACAACAACAAATATACAATTCCAAGTCATATATTAAACAAACCAAATGGTAGATATGGCCATTCAGTAGGAGCAGTCTCCTTAAACAACACGTCATCCAGACTCTATTTATTTGGTGGTCAACTTGAAAATGAAGTCTACAGTGATATGTATTATTTCGAATTAAATACCTTCAAGAGTCCTAAAGCTAAATGGGAAATAGTTGAACCCGTTAATAATTTTAAACCGCCCCCATTGACTAACCACTCTATGGCTGTTGATAAAACTACGATATATGTATTTGGTGGTGTTTATAATAATGAAAAAGTTTCAAATGATCTTTGGACTTTTGATGTTGCAACTAATAAATGGACTCAAGTAGCAACTACAGGTAATACCCCATTGCCAGTAAATGAACATTCGAGTTGTATTGCTAATGATAAGTTATATATTTATGGTGGTAATGATTTTAGTGGAATTATTTATAATGCTCTTTATGCATTAGACTTGAAAACAATGGTATGGTCAAAGTTATCTGATATTGGTTTAGTAAATGGGCCAGGTGCTAGGTGTGGACATTCCATGACATATTTACCCAAATTCAACAAAATTGTTATAATGGGAGGGGATAAGAATGACTACGTGTCTAAGGATCTTAATGATTTCGAAACTTACGAAGAATACGCTGAGGAAATCGGAACTATGATATTTGAATTAGATTTGAAGGCTGTACGTTCGTATTTGGACGATTCACCACAGAACTTGTCTAAAGTAGCGGCAAGGAAATTGGCAGCATCTGCTTCTACTACTCCTGCAGCTCCTGAATCCAATGATATGACGGAAAGCAAATTACGTCATAATCGAAATTTTTCCTCTGGAGTTGAAGAATTTAGAACCCCAAATGCTTCGCCAGAAAGAAAGTATGAGAACAGATTTTCTTCACAAGAAAATTTAGGTGCTGATAATAGATTTGCATCTCAAGAAAAGCTCTATTCGGATGAGAAAACCTATTCCCAAGATAAATTTGTAGAAGTTGATGTTCCTTCAGCCTCATTATTGGATGATACTTATGATACTTCAAGGGATAATGAAAATGGAGTTAGGGGTAATGTTAAAAAATTAGCTGAAAATCCTTTGCATAAAGAAGATCATATACCAGCGATAACTGATCAAAATAATTTCACTAAGATTGAAAATGGAAAATCAGTTTCAAGGGAAGTATCTTCCAATGGAAGAGATGAGGAATTGAAGGCTAAACAAATTGTATCTGAATTGACTGATGAACTTCATCATCTAAAGGCCACTACTAAGGCCCAAATGCAAAATGCTACAGAAGTTATTAATAAATTACGTGAAGAAAATGCAGCATTAAAGGAAGAAAATGAAAAGGAGAAATCTTTATTGAACAATCAATTGCATGAACAAGGTATTTTGATTCAAGAACTTAAAAATTCCGTTAATCCTGAAAATTTGAAGATAAATGAAGAAGAAACCGAGGAGGGCGACCGTGAAATAGATGCTACAAAGACTGGTGCTCCTCTTTCTAACTTATCTAAGTACAAAATTGAAGTGTTAGAGCTTAATAACAAGCTACTCTATTTAGAACAAGAAAATATGGGTCTTAATCAAAAAATTGTTAAATTTCAACCTTTTATGAATAATCAAATTTCTGATTTATCGAATTTTCAAAAAATTATGAAATCGCAAGAGGATAAAATATCGAACTTAACTCATCAAGTAAAAGATCAAGAAGTATTGATTAAAGAAATCAATGAATGGAAATCCAAGTATGAGAATTTGGAGTTGGAGTTCAATAACCATAAGGCAATGTATACTGAGGAAGAATTTTCTGATGATGCCGAAGATAAAGAAATTTCTTCTGATGACTATATTAACAATGCTATTTCTGAAGGAAGTGGTAAGAAATCGAAGAAATTGATATCTTCTCATTTGGAGAACTTGGTAGGCTTGTGGACTAAGACAAATGAAGAAGTCGAGTCCAATGATAAAGAATTATCACTTTCGGAAAACAAAGAGGAAATTGTTGGAAAGCTCCAGAAGCAGGTGGATGATTTACTTAAAATAAGTAAAGAAAATGAGAGTCAATATGCTAAAGATCTTGAAAATCTTAAACAAGAACTTGGTATGAAGGTATCGAGTTTGAAGACTTTTGAAAGTAACTATCGTGATGCTTTGCAATCAGTGAATAATACTAGTAAGGCGTTGAAATTAAACCAAGATGAATTGAACGCTCAAAAGAATACTATTGAGAAGTTAGTTAATGAAAATAATGAGCTTAAACTTTTCAAGAAGGCTAATAAGAGGGTTAGTTCTCGTAATTCATTCATGGTCTCAGGTGGTGACTCTTCACCAGCTGTTAGTGCCACAAAGGATACTCAAAATGATATTAATGAAAGTTATGATGATGATGATGATGGCGGCCTTACTAGTGCACACTTTAGTATGAAGATAAAAGATTTAGAGGCAGATGTATTTGTCTTAAAACAAGAAAGAGATCAATTAAAAGATACAGTTACTTCTTTACAAAAGCAACTATACCTTGCTCTAAATTCTAGTTAATTCTATATGTAAATAAATTAATAGTCTTCATTTATATGCTGTATTTTATATATTTGCTATTTATAATTAATACGAAACAATTCAAAACCATGTATCTACCTCAAAATTTAACTATTCCTTGGTTCGGAATCGTCTGCTGCGGTTTTATTTGTCTCACTTATAACTAGTCTATCATCCTTGAAAGACTCATAATTAGGAACATAATCAATTTCACTATATTGATCATCAAGATTCTCATGAACAATGTTACCATTTTCATTCGTTACACTCCCTGAGTCTAAACCTTGCTGATTTTGGCCATCTTCCTGAGTTAAAGTTGCTATTGAATTGTGTTCGCTAAAAAATTGATATTGCAGGGTTTCTTGTTGAGGTATGTCATTAGATATGCTTTGTCTTGTCTCATCTTGCTCGGATATATTTTCTAATTGACTATCTCTAGAAGAATCTATCAACTCGGATGTTTGTTCTTCATCAATGTCATTCAACTGAGGTTCTGAAGGAAGTAATGTTCTCTCGAATGCTCTAACCTGATCTTTTTCTGATATAGTGTCGGTTGGCATATTCTGGTTTTGATAGCCATTTCTGATATCATCATAATCAGGAATAGGACTCTCGCCTAATTCAGATGGAGAGCTCATTAAATACGGCGGAGTTGCATCATTAGATTCTGAAATATTAGATGCTGTAGGAGTATACATATTTGTAGATGGGCATTCTGCTAGTGAAGGATCCGCCTGGTTAAAAATAACAGGTGAACTTGACTCAGAAATTGATTGATTAGACATGTTGTTACTATCACTATGCAATGATCTTGATGGCTCAGGTTCCAGCCTGAAAGTTCCTATGATTACTTCATTTGTCATCTGTACGAACTTTTTCATTCTTTTAAATTTATCAGTATTAATGAACCCAGATCTCTCTGCTTGGTAATTGTTCGAAGATGAATTAAAATTAAATTTAAAGTCCCCAGGGATCTTAAAGTCCACATTCAATGAGTCTGGCAGATTATTCAGATTTGAATAACTCTTATTTTCTAAAGCAAGTGATTTACCTGATAAGTTAATTAAAACTTCAACAAAATACTGGAACGATACTAAAGGACAGTCAGATATGGTTGGAAATGCGTCAGCAGGAACCCTTATACTGGTGTTTATTTCAGATTGGTAGGTAATAGGATCAACGTATAAAGGTATAACCACTTGTTGAAGGTCTTTTCTAAACGATTCAAATAACCCGTCCGTTCCATTATCCAACCTACAAACTCTAACAAGAGTAATTAATATTCCATTTAAATCTTGTATCTTTTTTAAGTGGTTTATATTCAACTTTATGGGGATTAATTCACCTCTTAAATACCCCTTATCTGGAATCTCTAAAGATACCTTTATATTTTCAGGTCTCATAATATCGCCTTGAGCAGTTGGATGTGACCCTGGCGTATTAGAATTTGATACTGTATCTGGTGAGGTATCTGAATTATTTGATGAAATGCTACCCAATGTATTGAAAGTATTAATGGTGGATGTAGATGATTGAGTTCTTGCAAGCATTTTATTTCGTTTTGGGTCTTTAATAATTAGTCTTTTCGGTTTTGGTGGTTGTAACTTAGCTATGTCTATTGGCTTCACCAAGTGGATTATTTTTTCGGAAGTATAAGTAGCATTTTGACGTATTTTAAAAGATTTGGTCTTATTCATGAAATTGCTAGCTGCTACACCACTACCAGGTGATTCTGGTGAAGGAGTTGTTTGATTTGGGGGGCTGTTGGTATTGGAAGTATCAATGTTCCCTATCGACGCTTTAAGCAAGTATTTAATCGAACCTTTACCGAAATCAATGCTGGTAAATACTTTTTTTATAGGAAGCTTTACAATAAACGGAAATCTATGTTCCCCTTTATATAGCCCATTTTCAAAATCGTCATTTCCTTGACTTACTCTTTGCTGGTCATCACCATATATGGTTATTGTATGATTGAAAAGATTATGTTTCACTGGTCGCAACTTAGAGTGATGTATAGCATTAACTTTTACAGTTCCAATCAATGAAAGCGTGATATATATATTGGCTAAGTTCTTCTTCGAAATAAAGATAATCTGTCCGGAAACTTCATCCCCCGGCTTCCAAGATTGATGTGGTTTGTCTAACACAATATAGAAATCCTTCACAGCGTTGAAGTCAAGTCTGTAATTTGTACTATCCTGACCTATCCCCGTCGAGAATATATTTGATTTATTGCTAATTAGTTTCGTTACTGCTCGTCTCATAAATCTTAATCATGGATTTTAAAGAACTTTTTTCAAAAACAATATTATAAAAAGATAGGTTTATTTGTCATATAAATGGCTCCTTATAATTATAGTACAAACCAAAACTCTTACCTTATACTTAATATATAGTTATTTTGATTCTTCTAGAAAATAGAATTACTTCAGTCCCGCTTTAAACTAGTACGTCTCAGTTTTGACGTGGTTTTGTATGCAGGTTTTCGTGATTGATCATTTGTTACCAGAGAATTACTTCTCGTGAAATATCAGAACACACAATCACAAGAAGCATTTAGACGCATGAAAAAAGTCGGAATACGGATCATAATTAGCATCCCTGCCCTTATTTTTCGTATCGGAACTACGTAATATTAAAATTAACCAATTGTGTAGATCTTTTATAGCTACAACTCATATATAATTAAAGAATCAGAAAAATATTGAAGAAAAATTAGTATTTAAGTGTTAATTATAGATACATGTATGATTTACTCGTTTTCCATTTAATCGAAGGTCTTCTTGGTACCCTTAAATTCAGCGTTGTTTGGAGCGGCTCTTGGAGTGGCAGATCTTTCACGACCGCCGAAACCTCCACTGAAACCTTCACGTCCTCCACGACCTCCACGTCCTCCAAAACCACCACGGCCACCAAAGCCACCTCTTGGTGCACTATTGTTATCTTTTGGAGTAGAGTAATCTAATCTGCATGGACGACCTTCTAAGTATTCACCATTCAATGCTTCTAATGCACTCTTAGCTTCATCAACTGAGGAAAATTGGACATAACCGAAACCCTTTGGTTGTTGTGTGTCTGGATGAGTTGGGATTCTACACGAAATAACACTACCGTACTCGCCAAAAATGTTGAACAAGTTATCTCTTTGAGCGTTGAATGATAAGTTACCAACGAATAAAGTGTCAGATGGAGCAGAAGGAACGTCACCAAATTGCTTGGCTCTGTCAGTTCTTGGGTTGGATGAGTGTTGCTTACCTGTTGACATGTCTAAGTTAATTGGTCTACCGTCAATTTCTCTACCTTGATATTCTTGTAATGCCTTTTCAGCAGCAGATTTAGAGCTGAAATCAACATAACCGTAACCTCTAGATTTACCAGTTGATCTTTCCATGATAACTCTAGCACTAATGACACCACCAAGAGGTTCGAATTCTCTTTGCAACCATTCGTCATCGACACTCCAAGATAATCTACCAACAAATAAAGTAGCTGGTTCTTCTTCTACCTTGGTTCTCTTGGTTTCTGACTCTTCTTTTTCTTCTTCGGCTTCAGAATCGGCTTTACGTTTCTTAGATTCGGTTTTTTCTTCTTCTTCGGAGTCTGATGAATCAGAGTCTGAGGAAGAATCGGAGTCTGAGGAGGAAGAAGATTTGCTTTCCTTTTTATCTTCCTTTTCGCTTTCAGAGTCAGATGATGAGGAGTCTGAATCGGAGGAGGAGTCTGAATCAGATGAAGAGGAAGAAGATTCTTCCTTCTTCTTTTCTTCTTTTTCGCTTTCAGAGTCTGAAGAGTCTGAGTCTGAAGACTCTTCCTTCTTTTCCTTCTTTTCTTTCTTACCCTTCTTTTCCTTCTTTTCTTCCTTCTCACTTTCTGAGTCTGAATCTGAGCTGGAATCAGAGTCTGAACTAGACTCTGATTCAGAGCTTGAGCTTTCCTCCTTCTTGGCCTTCTTGACCTTCTTGACCTTCTTGACCTTCTTGCTCTTCTTTTCCTTTACTTCTTCTTCAGATTCGGATTCGGATTCTGAAGAACTGGAAGAGGAGGAGCTGGAAGATTCTGATTCTGAAGAACTAGATTCAACCTTCTTACTCTTTGATACTTTCTTGGAGATCTTTGAGGATTTATTTGATGTTTTAGCCATTATATATTCAAATTTTATAATATCAATTAAGAAGATTAAATTTAAGTTTGATAATTCCTATCAAGAAGGGCATCTCAGGTGAAAAATTTTGGTCCTAATGTATCACGTGATGGAAGCGATGCGAAACCATCTGGGGTTTTTGTACTAATTATAAACATATAATATAGGTTTAAATACAACCTACTCTGAGAAATTCCAAACGTTCCACTATAAACTTTTTCTATTATACAATTATCAATCAGAAAGCATGTAACGATAATTTTTTTGTTTTTTTTATTAAAAAGTCCAAATTTTAGTAATTTAATGACTTTGTAGTTCTTAATCTAAATTTTCAATAAATCCTAAAAATTTAAAAATTAAAACAGTAAATCTTGGTTGTTTGACGTATTACTTTATTAAATCTTTATGGTATGGTTAATTTAGCTATCAATACTCTAAGAATAAATATTTAACTTTCTACGCATTACAGGAAAAACTACATTTAAGGAAATCTATATCCATATAATATAAAGGGTAGAAGCAATAAGAATGATACTTTCTAATAAGATTAGGCAAATCTGCGAGAATAGTAATGAACTGCTAGATGGATTGATGGTTGAAAAGTCAAGTGGGGTGAGGTGGTGTTTCACGTGTGTAAGAAATAGCCGCAAAATTTTACAGCGGTACCGGAGCTTATTTCGACAAGTCACTATTCGTCATCTCCAGATTATTATAACTGACATGGTATTATTTGATAATCATTTTTTGTTTCCTCCATACAATACTTGAATACATATAGTAGAAGTATATCCCGAAGCACTAAGCGCTACTTGACTTAATCCAATAGATCAATAAGAAAAGTGGTTGTTTGATTTTTCAATATGTTTAAACAAACTCTTAGGCTCTTCCAAAAAGCAAGCTCTGCAACTATTCAAAATGGTAAGGGTATGCTCAAGGACCCATCCATAAAATATTCTGCATTTAAAGGTGTTGCTTTACCTGATAGAACTTGGCCAAACAAGAGTATTACAAAAGCTCCAAGATGGTTAAGTACTGATTTGAGAGATGGTAACCAAGCTTTACCTGATCCAATGTCTGTTGAAGAAAAGAAAGAATATTTCCAAAAGTTAGTTGAAATTGGTTTTAAAGAAATAGAAGTTTCCTTCCCATCCGCTTCTCAAACTGATTTTGATTTCACTAGATATGCTGTTGAGAATGCTCCAGATGATGTTTGTATTCAAGTTTTAACTCAATCAAGAGAAGAATTAGTCAGAAGAACTGTTGAGTCTGTAAAAGGTGCAAAAAAGGCAACCATTCATGCCTACTTAGCTACATCAGATGTTTTCCGTGATGTTGTTTTCAATATGTCCAAAGAACAAGCTATCGAGAAGGCAGTTGAAATCACAAAATTGGTCAGATCTCTTACTAAAGATGACCCAGAAATGCAAGAAACTGAATGGAATCTTGAATTTTCTCCTGAATGTTTCTCTGATACTCCAACTGAATTTGCAGTTGAAATTTGTGAAGCAGTCAAGGCAGCTTGGGAACCTAGTGTAGAAAATCCACTTATTTTCAATTTGCCAGCAACTGTAGAAGTTGCTTCTCCAAACATTTATGCTGATCAAATTGAATACTTCTGTAGAAATATCAGTGAAAGAGAAAAGGTTTGTATTTCAGCTCACCCACATAATGATAGAGGTTGTGGTGTTGCAGCTGCCGAATTAGGTGTCATGGCAGGAGCTGATAGAGTTGAAGGTTGTTTATTCGGTAATGGTGAAAGAACTGGTAACGTCGATTTAGTCACCGTTGCTTTGAACATGTATACCCAAGGTGTCCACCCACAATTAGATTTCTCTGATATGGATTCACTTATTAAAGTTAACGAAAGATGTAACAAGATTTCCGTTCATCCAAGAGCTCCATACGGTGGTTCCTTAGTTGTTTGTGCGTTCTCTGGTTCCCATCAAGATGCAATTAAAAAGGGTTTTGCTAAGGCTGAGGAAAGATACGCTCAAGGTGACTTAAAATGGAAGATTCCTTACCTTCCATTAGATCCAAAAGATATTGGTCGAAACTACGAAGCAGTCATTAGAGTTAATTCTCAATCTGGTAAGGGTGGTGCCGCATGGGTTGTTTTAAGATCATTAGGCTTAGACTTACCAAGACAATTACAAGTTGCATTTTCTTCAATTGTTCAAAAAAGAGCCGACAACTTGGGTAGAGAATTACTTACAGAAGAAATCGTTGACCTTTACAAGGCTGAATACATGTCCAGTGAATCTTCCCCAATACAATTGAAAGATTACACCATAACAAAGTCCAAAGAAGCTAAATCCGAAGACAGATACATTTCTGCAGTTTTAGTTATCAATGGAGAAGAAGTAGAAGTCCAAGGTACTGGTAATGGTCCTATTTCTGCATTTATTGATGCCATTTCACAAAAGTTTGGTCGCTTGTTTGAAGTGATCAATTATAACGAGCACAACTTAGGTTCAGGAACTCAAGGTAAGGCCGCTACGTACATTCAATTAAGTTTTGTTAACGACAAGAACCAAAAGATCTTAGCTTGGGGTACTGGTATTAATTCCGATGTCTCTGAAGCTTCTATTCAAGCTATCATCGCCACCATCAATAGATCAATCGAAACAAAGGAAATCTCAATTTAAAGTCAGAAGATAAGTATATTAGATATATAGTTTATTAATAAAGATACTAAAGCTTATTTGATATATTGTAGTGAAGTCATAGCCGTGAAAAACTTCCTATACCATATATTTTGCAATATAGGGCTAAACCCTAACCAAAACCCAAGTCAGGTGATAAACAAAATTATCACGTGGAATAGAGTAGCGAAAGTTTATTGTTCTGTTTTACGCAAAGTTGAGAAGTTGTCTTTGAACCTGTCTGTAATTTTGTGTAATGTCATCAATCCAGTCTTCCTAACAATGCTCGTCACTGGCAGTAGCGCACTCTGGAAAACTTTCACTTCCTCATAGTGGTGAAAAAAAAAAAAGAAAAATTCTCCCATAAAGATTCTTTTACTAGATTCTTAACCAGGTTTCATTTACAAATAAAGATGTCTACTTTTGAACCAGTTGTTGTTATTGATGGTAAAGGTCATTTATTAGGTCGTTTAGCTTCTATTGTTGCTAAGCAATTATTAAATGGTCAAAAGATTGTTGTTGTCAGAGCTGAAGCTTTGAACATCTCTGGTGAATTCTTCAGAAACAAATTGAAATACCATGACTACTTAAGAAAGGCTACTAGATACAACAAGACCCACGGTCCATTCCACTTCAGAGCCCCATCTAGAATCTTATACAAGGCCATCAGAGGTATGATGCCTCACAAGACTGCCAGAGGTAAGGCCGCTTTAGAAAGACTTAAGGTTTTCGAAGGTGTTCCACCACCATACGACAAGAAGAAGAGAGTTGTCGTTCCTCAAGCTTTAAGAGTTTTAAGATTAAAACAAGGTAGAAAGTACACCACCGTTGGTAAGTTATCTTCTGCTGTCGGTTGGAAATACGAATCTGTTGTTGACAAGTTGGAAGAAAAGAGAAAGTTACAATCTGTCGAATACTACAACAAGAAGAAGGCTTTAACCAAGAAAGTCAACGCTGCTAAGGCTGCTACCGCTGAATCCGATGCTGCTAAGCAATTAGCTACTTTCGGTTACTAAATCAATAGAAATGGGTTTAATAGAAATATTGATTAGTCTGAAATACATGCAGATGTATTAATATTTCTAGTTTATTTGGTATTGTTTATTTAGTCGAAATAGTTGGGTTTTCTATTGTATATGTGTTTTTTTATCTAATACATTCTAGAAAAAGAATGGGTTAGTTAACAAAATCAGAAGTGAGTAATCATTTCTTTTGTACATTTAATATCTATAAATGTCATAATATTTTTGAATATATTATCTTGTAGTTTAGATGAATGTTAAGATTTAGCCGACTTCCGATATTCACCGTAAATATTTAAGCGAGCAAGTTGAAGAATGATCATTAAGAATTATTATTACTACTTAAATTATAAAGTATACATTGACACATTATAACATTAATTTATGCAAGGTAAAATTACAAAAAAATGCTTTGAGTGGATATTGTAATCGTTTTCCACTAAACTGATCTCAGTCTGGATCTGAACTTCTGAGATACTTTGGAGAATAATGGTTTGGATGATATAGATGACTTCCTCGATTTTTGTTTATTGTCAGCAGACTGGCACTGGGATAAATTCTGCCCCTGTTCAGCTGAGGAATTCAGATTTCGTTTGAACAGCTTAATGCCTTTGACCATTGTTTCGAAATATGTAACTGATGTTTTATTTTCTAGTAAAGACTCTATAGGAATATTCACACATGGCATATGAGGATTGAGGAATAAATGCATACAAGGATTAAGGTTCAACTTCAACTCCAGAAGAAGCTGTGAATTAACGTAAGTATATTGCTTTCCTAAATGCATTAATTTCATTTGATTTATTCCCACGATCTTGGAAAACCAATATTGTAAGTTTTGGTTTATGTAAATAAATAAGTGTGATATTTTAAGCTCGCTTATATCTATGCTGATATATTTCTGAATAAGTTTATGGATATCAGTGAATTTGACGACATGTGTTTGATTTGTAGAAGGGTTAATTAGTTTGACATACTTATCCTCCAAAAGCTCGAGCCTTTCGGCAATGAAATTCTGTATTAAATTTTCATTATAATTATGATCGTTATATATGGTTGTACACGATTCACTAGGTGATAAAACAGCACTCATTATGTATAGCTTAAACTCAATAGATCAAAAAAGATCTCTAAATCAAATTTTCTGACACATCTTGTTTATATAAATGTGAAGCAAAAAGGAGTACTCCTGATGCATGTAGTATCCAGGACGAATGATAGCTCTGGTCTAAATCTGTTGTATTCTAATGCACTCCATTCCTAACCCCGCTTGGCTCATAGGACAAGTACGAAACAACAGTTGCATGCAGGGCTAAATAGTTTCCCCTATTAGCTGCCCAGTATTTTTTGGGGAGAATTACCACCTAAAAAAATTTTAATATTATCAAGTCTATATTCGATAGACTATGAAAGCTATCCATTATCATCAGGTTCTTATAGTAGATTAACTATGTATTGTAATAGCGATAGATGGTTTTGCTGTCATAGTTTCTTGTCGAGATATTTGTGACCTCTGAATTGTAATGAACATTGGGCTAGAAGTACTGCAGAAAATAACACTGCATGAAACTTTATTTCTGAAAACTATCCCGATATTTACCAATTAGAATTGCCGTTCCCCAGACATATTTTGCGTGATATTGCGCTCATTCTTTAGAAAGTGACTATTGTTATTGATGAAAATTCTATGATCCAGCGCTCTGAACAAAGCAAAAATATCAATTGCTATCCTGATTAGTGAAAAAAAAACATTAGTATTCTTAAATGCATTTACGAAAGGCAACTTAAGAAACTTAAGAGACATTACTGCGTTGTTATTGATCCCCTCTTAAACCCCAAAAGTTCGAGAATTATTATAATAAATGCGTTGTGAACAAATGAGAATAATGTGTATGAGGTAACTAATTAAAAGAAGTGGCTTCTCTTAACTATAATATTCATTGCAGGATTTAGAGAGGCTTTGATTTCTGGTAGACATATTTTTACACCATTAAAAGTTTTCTTCGTATTTAGTTTTAAAGTATTCCAACCTAAAATGTAATATATTATATTAACGCATATAATTTAAGGGAAAAAGGCAAGTGATTTAAGGGTGCAATTTACTTATAAATGATAAATTCTACTTATGAAATACCAACTAAAGCAACTGTTTATGGCTTTCATACATAAGGCTAAATACTGATTTCTGAATCACAGCTGTTACTCATAAAATAATTCTCATGAAGCTCAATGATGTAATGTGTTCCATTATGTTCACGTAATAATCTGAAAAGTTTTAGGATTAGTCGATTAATCTCTTGATATTCCATCCTCGTATTTTTGATAATGAACAGTAGTTTCTCAATGATAATCGTTCCCGTATTTGACTCTAATGCCTGGATACTTGATATCAAGTTACCCAAATTGTCAACATTTGAATAATTAATGCTCTTCATTAGCTTTTCTTCTTCAGCAAAATGATATTCTTTAATGATTAAAAATAACTTATTTGGAACAGTGTTATTAAAGTATTCAACTTTATTTTCAACATCCTGAATGTTGCTGTATTTAATTGATTGATCATAGTGTTGCTTATATATTTCTTTTATCACATGACTTATACATTGGTTTACATCGTTATTGTGCTCTCTACTAGGATATAGAAATATTAGCCTCGATGTCATTGATAATACTATAATTTATTTAGAAAAGTGCGATTGATTTGCGATAGTTAAATCTCATTTTATTTGCTATATAATGCATGAAGAATAAATATACACACACTTACCAATCAACTGTTTCATCCCAGCCATCATTACCAGCATCATCTTCAATAACTAAATTCAATTTAGAACTGACTTTCTTTGTCTGATGCTTTGAGCCAAGATGTAAGGAACTCTTCTTAGTCTTTGCAGAATTGTTACCGTTATTTTGTTCTTTTGAAATCAGTAACTTTGAAATCTTAGGAAGAGGCTCTTTAACTACATCTTCGACTACGTCTTCATCATTATCAATGTCCCATCCATCATCATCTTCATCACCAACAATTAAATCATTCTTCCATGTATTCTTAGAATTGGCTGGGGCAATATTGATTTTTAATGGATCAGAAGTTGGAGTAGCTACTCGTGTTATATCAGGTGTGGATGAGCTGAATTCGCTATTCAACTTTCCACTGATTCCAGATGTTGAAACTAATTTATTTACAACATTCCAACCAAAGGAAAGAGAATCTCCACTTGGCTTATTCTCAGACCCCTGTGGATTCATCGGTGAAGCTTTACGCATGAACTCTCTTTCTTCTTCTTCTTCATTTTCCTCAACATCTGGCAAAGATGAGGCGTGTTCTTCAACAGATTCTAAATACATATTGAATACTCTTCTTGCTTCTTTCCTAACTTTAGGAGATTTAGGATCCATAAGAGATATTGCTAAATGTCCCAAGATTTTCCCACATATTTCATCCAAAGAGAAATTCTTGATTAATGATTCAAAGCCAGATAATGCAGCCATCTTACATGGGGTAAATGAATCCCTTAATGATTTCGATAAAGCAGTTATCAATACATTATTTCTAGACGTGTTATAAATTTTATCAGAAATTTTAATAATTAGAATCAATGTATTCACCCTAATAGAAGGCTTTGGATCCATTTGTGATTTAGCAAGTATTCTCAATAAATCTTGGTTTACCTGTTTAACTGAAACTTTATCAATGATCGTGGTTATTGACTTCAATGTTGTCTCTCTTATCATAAAATTCGTATCTTGAAATCCAGTAATCAAATTATAGAATATTTTCAGTTGTACATCAGACTCAGTGAAAAATTGTGCATAGTTACTTAAATGTGTTAATAGGGCCAATCTAATTGATCTATCAGCCATCGGAAAAGTATGAAATATAACTGGTTTTATCAATTTATCAAATTGCAGTTGTGGTAATGTTGATCCAAATCTTAAGATATAATTTAACAATATTGAGATGGTTTCTTGCTTCCTTTGGTGATCCTCTGGAGTCGAATTCACAGTTGGTTTTAAATTTGATATATTATTAAACTGATAAAGTAGCTCTGGTAAAATAGTATTATCCAACAATCCTGGAGGGAACTTAATTTCAGAGTCTTCATTTGTGAATGCTGCTAAATCGTTCTTAAAGAAATCAAGTTTATCTGAATCATTTTTGAACTTCAAATCCTGTAACTGTTTAGTAAAGGTTATTAAGGGATTTGATGCAAAGAAGCTTTCAGTTTCGGATAAAAATGTATCGATAGACAGTCTTAGGTTAGGCTTAGGACTTAATAAGCGCTTATAGGCGGCTAACAATTTCGGAGGTAACACATTCCCTATTGCAACCAATTGGTTTTGACTTATATCTAATGATAAGTTATCAAATTTCTCTGTTTTAAATATTAAATATATGATTACAGCAAATTTATACGCATCAAACTTATCAGGGAAATTCCTAACAGAATCCAAACCTCCAGTCTTAATATCCGGGGGTAAAGATAGATCAAAGCAATCAACATATGAGCTAAACCTATAGAACGGTTGCTCTGGATCGGAACTTAAATTAGTTAATAGATCAAATCCAAAAAGTTTCCATTCACCACCACGACTAACGTAGATCGAATTAAATATATTTAAATTTCCATGCAAGTAATTACAGCTCTTATTCAAAAATCGTAAGGTGTGAGCTAAACCATGTATCCCAAAAAGCTTTATGTCAGGAGTAATATTTTCACGATTATCTCTCAAGTATGCTATTAAATTAACAACAGGTTCAGTAATCATATACAAGAAGTTATCATTCTCAATGAAATCAATAATAGAAATGACACCTGGGTGCTTAATTAATTTCAGTTTCTTAAAGCAATTTCTTGCTAATTCGACATATCCTCTATTGATATTATCAGGATCTCTTAAGTTGAACTCAAATATTGTCACTTCAGCATTATCTTGTTTTGGGTTGTTACCCTTATAGATAGTCCAAATCGATTTCACACCACCTACATCACCAGGGCTATTTAACTTGTCCCCAATGGTATAAGGAATAGAAGAACCAGTTAAGGTACTAAAAGTTTTTGATAAAAAATTCATTAATCAATGAAATGTGATTACGGAAGAAAATGATTCTGAATATATTTACAATAACATGCGCGCTTTGGTGTTTTAATCGTAACTATCGTTCTATTGATTTTTTATACATGAAATAAATTAATACTACAGAATGTCATAAATAATGAACATAGAAGTAGAAAATTGACCTTTTTCCTATTAAATTATTTCACTGCGGACTAGAGTTCTTTTGGCCAACATTTTCAATTCTCTTACCTCTACCACGAATTCCTTTGTTGGAATTTTTGTATAACTCCTTAAAATATTCAAGTAGATCTTTTTCATCTTGAGGAAGATTCTCCAATTCTGGACCACTAAGTTCAGCTAATTTGCGCATAAGCTCATTTAAAGTCTCCAAATGAAATCTGTTTTGATGAGATTTTAGGTTTCCTAACTGTGTAAATGATTTATCACAGTCATCCAATTTACACTTGTAAGGCTTTAAATTCTCATGAGTCAACTTATGAGCAGCTAAATTACCTTTACGACTAAAAGACCTTCTACAAATCTCACATACAAATGGCTTTTCTCCTGTGTGTAATCTCAAATGAGTACGTAAATTACCACCTTGAGTAAATCTTTTGTGACAATACGAGCATTCATAGGGTTTATACCCAATGTGGGATCTTACATGGACTTCTAGATGCGTAGTCTGAGTAAAGCATTTAAAGCAGAATGGACATTGTTGATTTTTTGCTTTTCTTCTTTTCTTTTTCTCCAGATCGCTCTCTTCCTCATCACTGCTATCTTCCTGTTTGGGTCTTGAAGGCTTTTCAACCCCTCCAACTAAATCAGTAGGTTGAGGAAGAATACTATCACCTCCTTTACCGGGAGAAGCCAATATACTTCCATCGGCTGCCTGTGGGATTTTATTCGTTATACCTTTATCACGAGCTTGTATAACTAACATTAACTGATCGATTTTGGTAGCTCCCAACAAAGGCCTTCCGTCATCTGCCTTTACATAATTTTGTGGTGTTACCAAAGTTTTAGATAAAGCACCAGAACTAGACTCAGCTACATAGTTATTTGGCAAAAACTGCTGCGTTTGTGGATAGTTTTGAACAGGTTGGGTAAATTGAGTAATATTTCTTCCTACATCGTTAGAATTCATATTGTTAGACTGTTGTTGCGAATAGTCGGAATACTGAAATTGATGATTCTGGTTATTAAACAACTTCTCCGGAGCATGAGCTGAAGTATGGTCTGGACCAATCTGACTGTTCTGAACATGGTTGTTATGAATATGCTGGTTATTCAATTGAAGGTTGGATGGTTGCCCCATTGGATCAATTTCTTGGTGCTCATTTAATCTTGTATGGAAATTAGTTGGAGAAGTTTTCGGAGATTGAGGTTCATCTGGGTATTTACCTGAAACTTTAGATGATGTGGAAGAAGGAATAGATAATCTGTTCTTATTTTCAGAAAGGGGTAAATCTCCCTTGCCATTTTTTTGCTCGTCGATATATACTTGCTTGGGTTTCTCAAATATATCCTCTCTAAGCTTGGTATTGGTAGAACTATAACTCGTAGTTCTTGTATCTTTAAAATTTTGTTGATCGTTGATAAATTTAAGAATAGAATCTCTCCTCTGTTCATTATTCATATTACTAAGATCAATACTACCGTTAGAAATGCCTGCTAAAATATCTCCAAGGCTACCTGAAAATCCACTTATAGACCCTGGCAATGCAATATTATCCCATCCAGATATGTCTACATTTTCTGCCTTAGGTTTTATCAGTAGATTTTTAGGATCACCAGATGTCAGAGGGTGCTGCTGACCCAGTTGGATATATTGGTTTTGTTGTTGCTGCCATGCAAGTAGATTTCCTAAGCTCTCCTTATTTAATAAGTTTTCTAAATCTTCTAAAGAAATTTGGTCTTGCCCTGAAAGCGACGGGATTAATGATAACTGCCTCCCTTTTGGATAATTATTCATTCCGCCAGCGGATAATGAATTTCGTTTGTTATAATTTCCTGAAGATGGGCCACTAATAGAATTACCATTGGAACCAGGAATCTGGATTAGTGAACTAAATATACTGTTAGATCTAGATGGTAAACCAATGCTATTGTTCGATCCTGCAAAACTTGATGCATTTATATCATAATCATTACTTCCCGTGCGTCCTTGAGAATTTATAGGAAGAGGAAGAAAAATACTATCGCCCTTTTGTCTGCCTATATCCGGTCCCAAGTTTCCTAATGATGGCTCTTTGTTATTTATGTAGTAATTAGTAAAATTTGAATCTATCAGTTGCGATTTCTGTTGTGACGATTGCATTTGGTTACCGTTTTTATTGGAAACAAGATTAGACTGTGTCATCGAACTGGGGTTTGTCGTCGAATAATTGTTTAATAAAGTCCCTATCAGGTCCTGTCTTGCAGTGTTGAACATGAAATTAATCGGTGACAATTCTTTCCTATTTGTTGATTGATTATTATATACCCCTGGATCAACTGCGACATGATTATCTCTGTTTTTCTCATCGTGTAAAGCTAATGTCTCACCAGTTTCAAACTTCCTAGGCTGAATATCCAGTCCTGGCATCGATTTCGAGTTCGATGGCCTTCTTGGCGCTCTAGTAGAATGTGTATTCCCGTTCATATCTCCAGTAGGCGTACTATTATTCAGCAACCTAGAAGATATCGCAGATTTTCCCATTATTGAACCTAATCAATATTTATTTGACGAGACTTATACTTGGTAATTATCTTGGAACTTGTATAAGCTATAATACAACTCTATAATAATAAAGCTAATTTCACTGTCACACTAAATTGAATGAACTTTCCTAATTTGAATCCCAAATTATTAAAGCTCAAAAAAATACCAACTTATATGAGCAGAAATAATTAATAATTGTTAAATCTTTCCTATGAAATTTGAAAAGGTTGTAAATAACTTCGGGTGGTAGATAATATTATGACTAGCAAAGAAAGTCCGTATTCATGACACATAAATGTTCACGTGATTGTGGAGATTAGATAATTAGCGAATAAAATAGTACAATATATAACATACATAACTGCGCGTTTCAAAGTCTTATTTCATGCAACATCCCATTTAAGCATAGCGAGAGGTCATCTATATTACCAGCTGAATCATCCTTGAGATAAAATGATGGCTTAACTGTATCTTTGTTATCGTAAAGCTTCTCATGTAGGGAGTCTAAAAATTTTATTACGATCCTTAAAAACTTTCCATATTTCACAGCGTTGCGAGGTAATCTATCGTAATCACTTATTAATAGAGAAAGTAATAAATTCTTCAACAAATTCGAAACTTCTGTCTTAGATAAGGAATCTATCTTTGTTAATTGTAACTTGCGGTAGTATTGTCTGAACTTTGAATCTACCGATTTCTCTGATAATTGCATCAGTTCATCACCAACTTTAGCCTTTAATGCATCGATAATTAAATTTAAGTCTCTAATTTCTAGATCTTTTTCGTTGATCAAATCATATAAACGGCTTAATTCAAATTTATTGGTTAAACCATCTATTGAACTTTCTCCAATAACAGTATTATTGCTACAGTTCACATTACTTCCATTTTGGGAAAAAGTATAGTCTAAATTGTCATTATTATTGTTTGTTTGGATGAACTTTTGGATTGTCTCATGTGTATCTCTATGTTCGTAAAATTTTAATTTCTCGTTTAATTGATTAATTTCGCTTTTAAGTTCTTCGTTACGGTCTTGAAATTCATCTAATGAAATTTTCATTTGATGATTACTTGATACTAGAACCTCAATTTTCTGGTTCATTTCATTTTCAATGTCTGATAGACTTATTTCCTTCTTTGTATTAGATTCCGCTTCAGTCTCGTAGCGGAGATCTTGGGACGTCAATGCTTTAGAATTATTTTGCATATATGCCCTTAAATCCATGTTTTCCTTTTGTAAGTTCATTGTCTTGTTTTTGAGGTCATCCATCTCCTTTCTTAATTGAGCAACTATCTTATTCAAGTCTTCTGTTTTGTTTAATTCTATCATGTTATTATCTTGTGAAGGATTCCTAGCCCATTTTGGAATATAACTGGTATCTAGATCACCATCAAATCCTGTAAGTTGAGTTTTATCTAGAGTCTCAAACATTTCCTGTGATCTAGGTGGGGTAGTAATTGGTGATATACTGTCTCCATCTTCTTGACTTTCCATAACTTTTCTTATATCAGATTTTAAGCTTGAATCATTATCACTTTCTTCTGCACATTTATCAGTACCATTTTGGAATTGACCTCTAATTGGGGTAGTAAATAGTTTCTTGGAGCTTCGTTGTGTCTCGTCACTTTTCTGACTCTTTTGTTTTATTACGAAATCTACAACCTTTTTTATATCATTTAATTCGTTAATATCTTTGTTAAGTAAAGAAAACACTGGGTCATATGCATTATCACTTCCAGAGGATATTTGTGGAATATTTGAAGGTTCAGATGGCTTATTGTTTGCATTTTTTCTCTCATCTAATTCCATTCTTTCATTTATTTGTGATAAATCCGAGAACGTATCGAATTTTAATCCATAATTTTTTGGTATAATAGGTGTTGAGTGTGATGATATTTTAGGGGAATCTGGCGTAAGGAACTTATTAGTCAATATTTTTTTTGGTTCCTTCCTCTCTTGTTTCAGTCCATCTTGAGTTCCCATTTCTTTAGCTGACAAACTTTCATTGGGATCTCTATCTAGTTCACCTGCCAATCGCATTAACTTAGATGTATTGCAATAACTTTCATCTCCACTAGTGTATTCCATTGAGCTCATGGAATCACTTGGTGCGTCGTCCTGCGATAGATGCAAGAATGACTCTGAGATATGCTGTGAAGTATCATCCACATTCAGTTCACTAATATTCATAGAAATGTCTTGCAGTATTGTATTTAAATGTATGTATATTCCTAAAGTCCCTTGTATTATTATTATAGTTCTATCGCCAGCACTAATTTACTTGATCAAACTATTTGCACAGTTGGAATTGTAAACATAAATGTTATATGAAGTCTAATTTGTACACAAATTGTTTTGTGTCACATATTCCCGAATTTTTTGTTAAGTAACCTAATTTTTTTATCGGTGTGAAAAACTCAAGTCTACTATAAGCTAAATATAAAAGATGTCCACTGAAGAAGCCGATGTGCAAATGGTTGATGCTCAGAATGAGAATGAAAAAGAATTAGAATTTGATTTAGATAAAATTAAGTTATTACCAGGATCATCAGAAGATGGGACTGCTGCATCATTTCAAGTCATCGATGAGGACCATACTTTAGGAAATGCTTTACGTTACATTATAATGAAAAATCCTGAAGTTGAATTCTGTGGGTATAGTATTCCACATCCCTCGGAAAATAAATTGAACATCAGAATCCAAACTTATGGTAACATATCAGCAGTTGAAGCTCTCCACCAAGGATTGGACAACTTAGCCGAATTATGCACTGCTATAGAGGAAAATTTCAGTGAAAAGGTAGAAGCTGGAGACTACAGTACGGTTGAACCATAAATAGAAGTAATCTACTAATATTGTATGTATTACATACATCATTCATACGAACGAGTTGGGCCTCAATTTTCATTCTTATTTCGGTAAAAAAAGAAAAGCTCTAAGTTTAGAGTCTAAATACTATGTATACTATCTTCTCTATTTGTTCTTTAATAGCATATAAATATCTATCATAAATTCTAACTAATATCTTTTGTGTAGTATAATTGAGTTGGAACTTCAAATTAGCCCATCGCGAGCATAGTTCCCAATTAGGAAGTTAATTTTTTTTTTTTTTTCTTTTTCTCATCTTTGCAGACTATATATATATCTCATCTAGCAACTATTTTTTGAAGAATTTAATTATATTATACAACTAAAAATGTCTTATAACAACTCATACGGAGACAACAATCAAAGCTATAATAGCTACGGTGGTAACAATAGAAGCTTTGGTGGCAGAGATGGCGGCTATGGTGGTAATGGTGGTAGAGGTGGTTTTGGTGGCCGTGGAGGCAGAGGTGGTTTTGGTGGAAGAGGTGGCCGTTTCGATGAAAGAGTTGAATTAACCACACCAGAATGGGATTTAGATTCATTACCAAAATTCGAAAAGAATTTCTACAACGAACACCCAGATGTTGAAAGCCGTTCTAGTCAAGATGTTACTGCATTCAGAAAGGAAAATGACATGAGATGTATTGGTCAAGACATTCCAAAGCCAATCACCAGCTTTGATGAGGCTGGTTTCCCAGATTACGTTTTAAAAGAAGTTAAAGATCAAGGTTTCCCAAAGCCAACTGCAATTCAATGTCAAGGTTGGCCAATGGCTTTAAGTGGTAGAGATATGATTGGTATTGCTGCTACTGGTTCCGGTAAGACTTTATCTTACTGTTTACCTGCTATTGTTCATATCAATGCTCAACCATTGTTAAGTCCAGGTGATGGTCCAATTGTATTGGTCTTAGCCCCAACCAGAGAATTAGCTGTCCAAATCCAACAAGAATGTTCTAAATTTGGTGCTTCATCTAGAATTAGAAATACTTGTATTTACGGTGGTGCTCCAAAGGGTCAGCAAATCAGAGACTTAGCCAGAGGTGTTGAAATCTGTATTGCTACTCCAGGTAGATTAATTGATATGTTAGAAACCAATAAGACTAACTTAAGAAGAGTTACCTATTTGGTTTTAGATGAAGCTGATAGAATGTTAGATATGGGTTTTGAACCACAAATTAGAAAGATTGTTGACCAAATTAGACCAGATCGTCAAACTTTAATGTGGTCTGCTACTTGGCCCAAGGAAGTTCAAACCTTGACTAGAGACTACTTACATGATCCAATTCAAGTCACTGTTGGATCTACTGAATTAGCTGCTTCTCATACTATTACTCAATTAGTTGAAGTTGTTACTGAATTTGAAAAGCGTGATAGATTAGTCAAGCACTTAGAAACTGCAACTACTGATAAGACAGCTAAATGTTTGATTTTTGCTTCCACTAAAAGAACTTGTGATGAAATTACTAGTTATTTAAGAGCTGATGGCTGGCCTGCTTTAGCCATTCATGGTGATAAGCAACAAAATGAAAGAGATTGGGTTTTGAATGAATTCCGTACTGGTAATTCTCCAATTATGGTTGCCACTGATGTTGCAGCTAGAGGTATTGGTGTGTATTTTTATTTTTTATTTTACTAACGAATATGGGTTAGCATGGGATACGGGTATAATAATATTAATGAAGATGAACTAATGAAATAATGAGAATGATAGGAATCAGACTGTTTTTTAAAGCAAGTTATCTGCGTCTATTTGTGAATACAGATTGTCGTAGTAACATTTTTTTTCAGTCACAAAAAATGAAGATACTAGAGAGAAAGGAACTGAATGTTTGAGACATTCTCTAGAAAAGGACGATATCAATTGAGGGAGAAAGCGGGGATCAATAATTACTACTCACTAGAATTTAAACTCAATGAGTGTTGTAAAGTTATGAATTGAATTACAAGACACTGGATGACTTGGATTCATAATTTTTACCTAGAGTTTATCTAATAACTCTTGATCAAATAAGAAATATTTTTGGATTTGATGAAGATGCTATGAGTGTATACTGCTTTCTACATAACCTTTCAATAAATACGAACCCTCCTTTCTATCTTTTTCTTGTATTTCTTTGTAGTAATTTTATGATTTCCTATCTTACTTGTCGAGCTTAACTCAAATTTCTATGCTTCTATCCCTTTCTAATTTTGTTTAAACTTTTCTGGATTGTTATACTAACTATTTTTTAGATGTTAAAGGTATCACTTACGTCATTAACTTGGATATGCCAGGTAATATCGAAGATTATGTCCACAGAATCGGAAGAACTGGTAGAGCCGGTACTACCGGTACTGCCGTTTCTTTCTTCACTGAGGCTAATTCTAAATTAGGTGGTGATTTATGTAAAATCATGAGAGAAGCTAAACAAACTATTCCTGCAGAATTATTGAAGTATGACAGAAGAAGTTTCGGTTCCCATATCAGATACGGTAGAGGTGGTGGCCGTGGTGGTTTCAGAGGTGGTAGAGGTCGTGGTGGTTTCAGAGGTGGCAGAAGTAATTTCCAAAGTGGTTCAAATACCTCTCCATTAACTCAACGTCGTTTCTAGGTCTTTCCTAATCATAAAGTACTAAGTATTCTTTGCATGAAACCAATTTTTCTGTCCCATTTGCATATTGATCTTTTGCAATCTCATCATTACTAAAAATGTATATTTTATTTACTTATTTAATTTTGAAGTGTTAAACTTCCCCCAGATTATAGATTTTCAATAATATATTCGTGTATTTTCAAAATGTTTGAGATTATCACATGCAATTTTAAAATCAATTGCATGTGATTTATTTCCCAACACGTATTTCTGGGTGCTATATACCAACGCAACGGTACATAATATTTAAACTCCATACTATCTATCTTAAAGTAGTATATAGTTAATTTCTAGGTTTGATCTAATTTGGAACCTATCAAGAAATTTTTATTTTGTCCACATAGTCATATGATCTGAAGTGGATCTCGTAATTTTTTGCATATTTCCCCCTGTTATTTAACTTGCATTTTTAACGAACTGATAATGAGTTATACAAAAACTCAGCAGTCTGAAATGAAATCAAAAAATACAATTAGTGGAGCTAAAGGAGTCACCTTCAATGGCGAAGAGTTTATAGTACCTGAAACACATGATATGGTAAAGACTCTATTCGACCCTACAATCAGAAAATCAAATTTTGAAATGGTCATTTTATTGGCTTTAGGGTCTAATAGTCTTGTATTCTGGTTGATTAAAGATAATTCTCTAAGAATTGCAATATTTATTGGACTCTATTTTTTCTGGAGATTCTCTTATAATTTTGGAATTGGATATATGTTACACCATCAATCCAAAAAGGAAGAACTAGTTAAAGTTGCAAAAGATAATAAGGTGTTTGAGAAGAATAATAACAGCTTGTTAGCAAAATCAATTAGGGCAGAGATCAAATCACAAATGGGTGGAGGATATGAAATTCCAAGCTATCCTTTAGAATTTAACACATGGTTAATTTTTAGAAAGGTTGTTGATTTGATATTGATGCTGGATTTTACGACTTTCATATGCCTTGTTGTTGCTTGTTCTATCAATAATGACTATGAATTCATTAGCAACCAAAGTGCTTGGCTTGTCGTTTCAAGAATTGTAGTGGGTGTGGTCTTAATTTTATTTAATCTCTGGGTTAAGGTTAATGCTCACAATACCATCAAAGATTACGCATGGTACTGGGGAGACTTTTTTTTTAGGCAGTTCAATAATGAAGAGTTAATATTTGATGGAGTTTTTGAAATGGTTCCTCATCCAATGTATTCTGTAGGTTACATTGGTTATTATGGATTTGCATTAATCTCTAAATCTTACACAGTATTAGTAGTTGCTTTATTTGGTCATTTCTTGCAGATGATTTTTTTACATTACATTGAAAATCCACACATTGATAAGATTTACGGGCCCTCTAGCAATGAAATAGACATCCAAAAAGTCTTGAAACTTAAAGATTTGAAAAATTTTGATAATCTTAAACCTTTAGTAGGATTGTACAATTTTAACTTTCTAAGAGCTTCTGATTTAGGAAACTTAACCATAGTTTTTACTTATGCTATTATCGTACCTTTTATTGCATCTTTATCGACGAATTCTAAAATGGTAGGTAATTTACTATTCATTCTTACAGTGGTCATAAAAGTACTTGAGTCTCTTAGTATTGATGTGTTATTAATCTTGCAAAGTTATTACCAAACTTTCACAAAATGGTATATCCTGAATGATATTCCCGTGGAAAAGTCTCTTAATAATTGGGCTTTGATGTACAACTTCATGATTAATTTAACCTATTCTTCTTTCTTTGGGTTGAATTTGTTTCACCTTTTAATTGGTGACCATGAAAGTCATTCTTATGACTGGTTTACCTTAAGATGCTTTTTGGGATTGACTTTAATTATCACCCAGGTATGGATAAATGCATCTATTATTGATTCTATAGGGTATTTTGGTTGGTTCTATGGTGACTTTTTTATTGCTAAACCTACTACCCAATTAACAAAAGCTGGTGTTTATCGCTATTTGAATAATCCTGAACAATTTTTTGGTGTTTGTGGAGTGATGGGAGTTACTATTATTAACCCATCGGCAGAAAATATAACTTGTTGCTTCTTATGGGTTCTTAATAACTTCTTGAGAATCAATTTCATCGAGAAGTTGCATATGATCAAAATTTACGGAAAACAGGAAGTATTAAAGGATTCTGGAGTCACTAAAACACTTAAAAAACATTTGTTGCCAAATGCAATCCAGAGAAGGTTTAGTGAGGGAGAAAGTAAAAGGCGTAATTCTTTGACAGATTCATTAGATGTATTTATGAAGGAATTAAGAAAGTCGAATACCAAGCTTTCTAAACAGAATGTAATTGAATTGTCTCAAAATTTAAACTTTGAAAATTCTGATTATAAAATTAAAATTAACACTCAGGATATTAAAATTGGAACTCCAATTGAAGTAGAATTTTATTCAACTGAAGGAAGCAGTCCAAAAGATTGGATTGGCTTATACAAGGTTGTACAAACATCTTACTCTCGTTACAAGACTTTGATTTCATCATCTGGTCGCTGGTCATGGTGCAATCCTAATGAAGATGTAATGGTGTTTGATGGTAACAAATTGTTTTGGGAAGAAGGAATTTACGAATTTAGATACCACTTAAATGGAAAGCATGATGTTGCGTACATTTCTGAGCCATTTGAAATTAAGGCGCACTCAATAGAAATAGGTGATGACGAAATTGAACTAGCAAATTCTTTGAAGGATAAAATATTTGATAGGATTGTAACAATTGAGTCCATCGACGATTCCATAAATGAAGTTGTAAATAAATGTGACAATATTCTTAAGACATATACTGTTTTAAGTAATGTTGTCTCCATATCTACTGAATGCAAGATCAATTCTAAGATCTTCCTTGATGATAGCTTAACTATTAGGAAGCTCAGTAGAAAGTTGATTGACATTAAAAAGGTATTAGACACTTTATCTCACGTCGATTACGTCGATGAAAATAAAAAATCACAATAATTATAGAGCGTATATTTTTTTGTATAGAAAATTTTAGTTGGTACTGTTCAATAGAAATGAATTTATATTATTCCTTATAGTCTTCGACATTTCATTGCATGATTGGATAAGTTTATCCAAATTCTTTTCATGTAACAAATTTTGATTACCTTCAATCCATAAACCCACTATTTCATCATTACGTAAATTCATAAAACTGACTATGCAATCAACAGTATCTTTGCTTTCTGACGAATTAACAGAATCTAATGTCAATTCTTCTTTTGATAAGTCATATCTAACTTGGCCACTTGTAACTATATCCCTTATCTCTATTCCAGAGTCGACTAATGCTAATGAAGAACAATTTAGTATCCAGTTTAATAAATTTAATAATGCAATATTGCTGTCGGTAGATACGATTGTAATAAATAAATCTATGGTTGATTTAGGATATTTTTCTAAAATTAAAGTGGATAACAATGAAGTCTCGATAAATGATGATATTCTTTGCTCAATATTTGTTAAACCTGGTCTACCATTATTATTGCCGTTAGAACTATTTTGAGTTCCATTAAAAACTATTTCATTAGGCTGATGAATATATGGTAAAAATTTGCATTCAACTGAAAACGATCCTCTTTCAACAAATGAACCTCTTATAGGTCTTGGCCCAAAAACAGAAACTTCAATTATAGTATTACCAACTTCCAAATAAGCAGAGCCATTTGCATTGTCAACTAACCCTTTCTTGAGAAAAAATTTCCTGATTTCATCATTACTTTTCGAAGGGTTCGATTCTTCCAAATTTGAATCTAAACTTATGTTTGCATTTGGTATGATTGCATTAGAAGGTCCCAATAATCTCCTTCTATCACTAACACTCATTTTACTCTATTACTGTATTTATAGCATCAATTTGAAGATCATCGAGAAATATATTAATAAATATAAATCCTGTATATAATATTGAGCAGGTTTTCTAAGGATTCTTAATAGTTGGCACCGTTACACCATATCTAACTCATAATGTTCAGATAAAGTACACAGCTTGGTGGTTTTTGTATTTAATTGAAATAAACGATTTAAATGAATACAATGTATAATATTTTTTTTAAAATTATCTAAATTTTTCAAAACTATTAAAAAATGTATTAAATAATAAATAAGCTATTAAATAAACTATAGACATAGAAAACAACACTATTTATTTTGGGAAGTAAAAGGGTCTAAATAATCCAAGTTATTTTTACCTAAGAAACCAGCCATATCAAAATCTCCTAAATCGAGTGATCCTGGTGTAGTAATTTTAAAACTGCCTGTATTAGGAACAGTCCCTTCAAGATCGCTTAAATCAGCATTACTTTTAAGCATATATGGGGGGAGAATCCTGCCAAACATTTGTGTATCCAACTGATCAAATACCCCAGGAACATATGGTTGCAAATCACCAGAACTTGGGACCTCATCAAATTTATTATTAGAATCATCAGCTATTTGAGTAGCAACATTACTATTGTCTTGATATTTAAAATTTTCACTTTTTCTATCACTACCATACTTTGTAAAATCATTATCAAAAAAAGATGGAGCTTCAAAATTCTGTTTAGAATTCTGTTGTTCGAATGTCTTAGGACCCGTTTGTCCGAAACTATTTATACTATCAAAATTTTGAAAAATTGTTTGCGCCGACTCTACTTCAAGCCCATTTATAATGTCTTTAGATGATTCAACTGAGGTCTTGGAATTTCTTGCTGTCCTTTCATTCAATTGTTTAAACATATTATTCAAAATGTTGTAGATTCTGAGAGAAGAATTAGATGTATTTTTTAGTCCTTCCAATACCTTCTTTCCAATTTCAATATCTTTTTTAATCAAGTCGATGCTTAAGTCATCATCAAATAAAATGCCCGCATAGTTGACTCCAGTTTGTTCAGAATTATTATAATTAGCAAAGTGGTAATAATAAACCAAACATGCAATCGAAAAAAATATTGTGTACATTGAAAACCAATATGTGCCCACAAGTAAATTTTGATCAATCATTTTGTTAGCTAATTTAACTACCATTCTTGCTACTTTTATACAATTCCTTCCTCTTATTAAGGGCCGAGGATCACCTATTTTGAGATCAGATCCATTGCTGATAAAATGTATAAATGGCCTGTAAAGCATAATTTGACAATTTAAAAAGGATAAATGAAGGTAATAATTTGCTAATTTGAATTCATCCGGAATACTGGAATCAGAATTGTAATCGTTTGGATCTGTCGGCTTCAAATCTGGTGGAAGTTGATCCAACCAACCTTTAAGTTCGAGCTCTAGATCAGTAACTTTTGCATGCAAATATCCTGGGTCCATTGGCTCTTTTTGTTTGGAAACTTTAACAGGGTAAAGTTGTTTCACAATGTGGGATAAAATTATCAATAGTTTTGAATGGTGATTAGCACAACCCGAAGAAGATAACCGACCGTTTTGTTGATCGAATAAATATGCATATCTGGTGACATTATCATCATCCAAATCTACTGGAAATTCTTGGTCAAATTCATCTTCAGCAATGGAACCCGGTAATCCTAAAAGAGAATTGATATAAATATCCATTTTATAGATGGTATAGAATAATCTCTTTCTTGTGTCCATTTCAATTGGATCTAATTTTCTTTTTGAGTTCTGGAAAATATGTAAATCACGATGCAATCCTTCCTTCAATGCACTTCTCATAGCAATACCTATATATGAATAACAAGTGGAAAGCCTAGCTGAACACTGTAAATAAATAATCATCATGACAATAGTTTGAATAGAATGAATGTCTCCAACATTAGTAATATCAATTAATTTTCTAGCCTCAAGAAAATATTGAAATCCTTCATCTTCCAATGTTGCATTAAGCTCATTAGATTCGTTCTTAGAAAAGAGTGACCCACATGCAAATATAGAATACAAAAATGGCAAAAACTTTTGTTGACGATCTCCATACTGACTTGGGTCCATCGAATAAAGTAAATCGACCTCCTCCAACAAAGAAGGTCTATGGTAGAATCTGAATAGTACACATGCTTTTGACCACGTAACATATATCAATTGTAGGGCCACTTCCTTTGATGGAAGTCTTAACCTGAATTCATTTGAACTTCCATCATCATTTGTTCCAATACTAGAAGTTGTATCTATATAATTTAGTGATGGCGGGACATGTCCTTCACTATAATACAAATCATGTACTTCATTAACATTTAACCCTCCTTTCGACATTACGTACTCCGTAACCTTTTGAAACCTATCAAAGTCAAAGTTATTTTGTACATCAAGTTTAGGAAATAACAACTTTACTATTTTACTACTCATTTCAGATTGCAGATGTACAGTATTAGCCAAAACATCTTCAAGATTATTTGACACCTTTGGAATACCTAAATTCTTTTTATTTCTTATGTTTGGTTGATCATACCTACAATTATACGAGTATACTGTACAATGAATGCAAGGCTGTTTCCCATCACATTTCACCTTTTTCTGTCTGCAATTATCACAAGCCCTCGTAACTCTCCTTCTCTTTTGTTCAGTAGGCATCTTTTCATTAAATGGAGAGAATTCTTTTGGTGGATTACCATTCAAATGCTCTTCCTTCCTAACCATTGTGATTAAGATTTCTATCTTATTTTAAAGAAGAGAAATAGTGCGAAAGTATATTTTTGGAGAAATATATTGATATGAGCTATATTACAAATTAAAAAATAATATTTTTTTACAAATACTAAATCAAGAGAGATTAGTCAAGAACTAAATCTTTATAGGTTTTTCTAGTAAGTGACCCATACGTTCTATCTTGGTACTTAAATATCCTTCGATTTCTTTAGATTTTATACCGTCACTGGATTTCCAAGCCAAAGGTACCATTGGCACCCTTTCCAATACTTTGACTTGTCTATCTTTACCTTCCACAGCAACAATCTTGTCTGGGTTATTTGTCAATAACTTAATCTCTTGTAAACCTAAATCAATCAAGATGGCTGTGGCTAATGAAAACGACCTTCCGTCAGCAGGATGTCTTAACATCAAATTAGCTTGCACCGTATCAGCTCCTAAATCTTGTAAATTATATGCTTTCAACTTTTCCCCCAATCCAATTCCTCTACCTTCTTGCCTTAAATAAACAATACATCCATGGCCAATTCCCCCCATCATTCTTCCTGCTTCATCAAATTGTTCTCCACAGTCACAACGAGCCGACCATGCAGTCTCACCTGTATAACATTCAGAATGAATTCTAGCTAAACAAGGATCAGAATACGTTGTTTCTGGCTCTCTGATCAATTCTCCATCTTCTGTAAACTTCAATGTATGGACACCATCACTATCTGCTTCATGGCGTCCAGGAAACAATTTTCCAACATATGCACCTCTTGTCATTCTATCTTGCTGTGTCTCATTCTCTCTTTTCTTAAATAATGACTGGGACCTCACATCTTCACCAAAAACAATTGCCAAATGCTCTTTGTTGTCGATATTATTCTCATACAAATGTAAGAAGATTTCTGGTCCTTGTGTAGTTGGTATTCTTGCTCGAGCTATGCACTTGACAATTGGTAATTCAGGTAACGCATTTCTTGCCTGCTCAGAAACTGCAGGAGGAGTATATCCCACTCTATCCGAAGTTGCTGGTGTCATTGCCGGAGACAAAAGTGTCATATGTTCAAAATCTATCGACTTCTTTACTGGTTCTGGTTGTTGAATATCCTGTACCATTTTAATTCAAGTCTTGTATTGCTCTATGTTGCTATTTCAAAATTATGTAAATATTATGCTGTAATACTCTTATCAATAACAGTTTAAACTAAATACTCTCTGAATACCAATATTTATCCTTTTCTGTTACAGATCAAATATCGTAATTCAAAAAACAGTTTTTACTATATTATAAATGACGAGCGATTAATAAGGTAGCCGGATGCCGAAATTTTATTATCGAGATTATTCTAGATTATTAAATTTTACCTAATATTAGAATAAGAAATTTAGCATATTATTGAGAAAATAAAGAATTAACATGTAAGCATACTCCATTGTGAATACATGCAAATATACCTCTATGTTTTAATCTCTATAGATCTAGCGGAAGAAGTTACGAATGCGGCTGAAATTTCTGATTTCAGCAAACACCCCAGTTAAATTTTCTTAAAGAAGAACAAGCTTTTTGATTATATTTACAAATGTATATCAAATGTAGTGCTCTTATAAAATGCTTAAATGGTTTAATGCTTTAGCTATAACAATACTATTTACTTAGTATTGTAAGTTGGAAAGCGCATGACATCCTGTGCCTGTGAATATTGGGGGAAATATATGATTGCGACTTAAGCCTGAAATTTTTCAAACTAAACCTTTTACAGATGTTTGCTGCTAAGATAGTCACTATTGGAAGAACAAATTCTATCAGTAACCTTAGAGTTCTGAGATGTAATTTCAGTTTTGCTAGTTTTTTCAAGAGCTGGGGAAACCCTATTGTATACCCCCCATCTCCTAGAGAGATTACCACCAATAATAGATTATTTGAGACATATGTTAGCAATGCCAACGAATTGCACGATCTAATTCTCTTCAAGGAACCATTATTACTCAATTTCACTTATTCTGATAAAAAAATCAATAAAGTGAGCCAATCGTTGTTTGACATACTTGCTGATAAGCTGCAGTATCCTTTAAATTTCCCAATTAATTTGGCTAATATCTCTGCTGATACTGAAGGGGGCAGAGAACTTATGCTCACTTACTCAGTAGGAAAGATCCCTACGTTATTGCTTTTGAAAAACCAGTTACCTGGCGAAAAATATGTTCCAGATGTTGATAATTTCTATAAACAAGATTTGATAAACTGGATAAGTACGATTAAAAAATAATCTTGGTGTCTACATACTATATACATTTCTAGTTTTCATAAATGAATCAAGTTTCCTTTTGATCCCATCCATCTTTCCACCTTTGTTTCCATAAATTGCAATCAAATTTTGGCTTACCCAATTTAACATTAACTTCGTTATGAGCACCACATAACCACATTCCAAATGAATCTTGGGAATTTACCTTTGGCTCGTTACTTTCAATGTACTTAGAAAAGTCTTCGCCACAATACCAGCAAGGATAAAAATTGCCAAAGAGTTTCAAAAATTGTTTTAAATCAGCTTGCTTTTTATCAGATGGTTCCTCTGGATATGTGGCGGCAATCGAGTGCAATAGAGTCCATGAGGATTTCCCAATCTGGTCGACATCAGCTGGAATATCTTTTGGATAGCCATCTTTAGACACTGCCACAGGACCCTTTTTACCTTCTACTTTGTTTGGCTTAATACCTGTTGTTGCAAATTGAAAGTCTAATAACGAATTACATGTACGGCATCTGAAAATTAGTAATCGTCTAGGAGATCTAAGTTTGAGTGATACTTACGGTTTTCCATCTTTATCCAAGACAATTTTACGACCAGTAACGCCATAATCTGGAGTTTTCTTGGGCTCCTGAGCCGCCTTTAATTCTTCTGCAGGTTCTGGCATGTTTGCAAAGGTAGTATCTTATAAATCAGAGAAGTTGTGAAAAAGCTCACTAATTATAAAAAAGTTATTACACAAAAAATTCAGATAGATGCTAATTTATGAAAATATATTAATAATGGTACATATTATTCAATTAGAAACTTTTAAAGATTCCAAATATAAATTTCTTTGTCTAATAACCTCATCACAAAGCTCACCTATTTCATCAGACACAATGTTAGACCTTGAAGTATAGAACTCACTCAAATCGTAAGTAAGTCCGTATTCTTGTTCATAGTCCCAAGCTTGTTGGATCATTTCATACTTATCTATGTCCTTCACATATCTTGCTTCAATATTTCTGATTTCTTCGTAATCAAGCCATAATTCAACTATTTCCTCAGCAAAAATTTCATTGTATGGTTTTATCAATGAAGACAAGTACTTAATAGTTTCATATTCACGTCTATTTTTTTCCTTTTTGGTGACACCACCAAAAGGTGTTATATCACCAACTAAAGCCTCGGCGATATCATGAATAACAGCAATCTTTACACATTTGTCTTTGTTGATGTTTTGATTTGGAACGAGCATTGAAATAATAGACATTCTATACATATGATCACTAATACTTTCAACTTTGTCAGCAGGAACTCCCCTATCTACCCATCCTGTCCTTTTCTGGGTCTTAAGCAATCTGACTATCTGAATAAATGCAAGGATATAGTTGACTTTTCCTGATGATGGAGCCAAAAGTGCTTTGATATGTTCAGGCACTTGATCTTGTGGCATCCACAAACTCTTAGAATTGCTGCTCATCGGGGATCCTGTTAATTGTCTAACTTTGTACAATGGTCTATAAACAGGTGTAAATCGGCTAAAAGCAAAACTACAGTTCCTAACTAAAAATTTCATTTCCAAATAATAAAGGAATATAAAATAAACAAATTAATTATCGTATGCAGTACTGACGTGATGACTTACTTCGTAAGAGATCCCAAGAAATTAACATTACTACGGTAGATATTAAAACTAAAGTACAAAGTTCAATTAAGCCATTTATAAACACGTGAAATTATTTATTTGATTGATTGAAGATATAAAACAAATTAAACTAATTCATTTAAGCAACTAATTCAACAACACCACCAACAGCTCTGATCTTTTCTTCAGCTAACTTAGAGACGAATCTAGCCTTGACAATGACTGGAACTTCTGGTAATCTACCCTTACCTAAGACCTTACCGTAACCGTGGGCTAAGGTGTCAATGACTGGAGCAGCTGAAGCAGAAGAAGACTTTAAGTATTCTTCCTTCTTTTCAGAGTCAACTAAAGTCCATAATTTGTCTAAGTTGATTTCTGGTCTCCAGAAGTGGTTTTGTTGCTTGTGGAAGTATCTCATACCAACCTTACCGAAGTAACCTGGATGGTATTTATCCAAGTTGGTTCTGTGGTGATGTTGACCACCGGCCTTACCACGACCACCAGGATGCTTTCTGTGCTTACCGATTCTACCCTTACCGGCTAAAATATGTTAGTAAAATATCCCAGACAAATTCAGACAATGATTACCATTTTTAATTTCAATTTCGTAGAATGCAATACCTCCTATGCCCATCATGTACAATACTCGTATTTCAATCTTTCAAGATTCTTAGTTGGCAATATCACTACTTTGTAGATAATTTAAATCCATACAATATTCTCTCATCATTCAAATCTTTTTTCTATATTCATGTCATCTCTATTAAATACAGTAAACATCTCTTTTAATTCATAAATCTTAGTACATACCGGAAACGTTACCTCTGTGTTTTCTGGTCTTAGTTAATCTGGTTGGCATTGTTAATGATAGATTAAACCTTTAGATATTAAAAGAACTGTTTTAAAAATCTTTTAAGAAGCATAATTTTTCATCGAGACGAGCACCATAGGACTTTTCCCAATGTGCGACCGAGTGACACAAAATTACATCTATTTCACAAAAGAGCGCAAAGGGTTATGCCCTAGATACCAACACGCAACGAGCACGTGATAATGTATTCTAAAGCATGGTTTCATGGCAGTAATATGTTATCAATACTTATAGAAATGGCCAGCCTTTAATATAAACCATATATAATATTTGATAGATATTTAAGCGAAAAGTAGAACAGAATTTCCCAACAATAGGTTAGTCTAGTCTTGAATCACCCCACACTTGTTCATATGAGGTTGTTCCTTTGGTTTCAGGAATGCACATTTTAATGAACCCATATGAAAAAAAGCACATGAATGTAAAGATAAAGTAAACGCCATTTCCTATCCAGGAATTCTTTAGAATAGGGAATAAAAATCCAACTACAAATGTAGCTAGCCAATTCATTGTAGTACCCCAACTTTGTGCAGATGCTTTTGCTTCAGGTTGGGTAACTTCTCCAACTAGCAAAAATGGTATTGGGCCCAATCCAATAGCAAAAAAAGTAATGTACGTAAAGGTTCCAACAATGCATATTACTGGACTACTTGAAATTATACCAACAGCCATCAAAGATACTGCAAATCCCATAACAGAAACAGAAGTTAAAAGCAATGGCTTTCTACCAAGTCTATCAACTAATGGGGCGGAAGAAAAAGTAACCACAGCATTAACTACAGATATTAAACAATTAATACCAATCGCATGAGTAGGGAAGAGTGTAATTAACACAGATACCCCATAAAATATAATAGAATTTACACCAGAAAATTGCTGCAAAACAAGAATTCCGGTTGCAACAAGCTTGGAATTATAGTATTCTGGGGACTTAAGATAAGTTTCGAGGTTAACAGATCTATTGTTAACTAAATCTTCTCCGTCTTCATTTAATAAATGATCTGATTCTGTATTCAGACTCTTCCAGCTATTCACTTCATTCCTGGCATTAATATACTCACCTCCCCTTAGCTTATGAAGAACTTCAAAAGCTTTACCTGGTTTACCATTGTTAAGTAACCACATTGGTGACTCATCGACATACAAAATAACCAAGATAAATGTCATGGCAGACAAAAATGCACCAGTAAATAAAAGCAATCTCCAATTATTATCATTACACCACTTCAATGCTAATAATTGTGTCGAAAGAATTCCACAATTGATAGACACTTGATTCATAGAGCCTAAAAACCCCTTATAATCAGGGGGGGAAATCTCGTTAATATACAATGAAGTCAAAACAATTGCCATTCCAGCCCCTATACCAGCAGTAAACCTTCCAATTAATAGCATATAGTAACTGTTACTAATTCCGTTTAATGTGGAGCCAATAGTGTAAAATACACAGTGTAAGAGGATAGTTTTCTTTCTACCCCATTTTTCTGAAAAATTTCCCACATACAACGAACCAACTAAACCACCTATACTAAAGATTGAAGTAATCAAACCAATCTGCTTAGTGTCTAATGGAATGCATTGTTTTAATCCATGTTGTCCAAACCAAGTATTACTGTATGAGACTTTTCCTGGGACTGATACATGACAGGAAAGGATAGCCTCCGGAGAGTTTAACTCCGACATATGGTAACCAAATTGAAATGATCCCAAACATATTATAGAAATTGTTAGGATCAAGTTCAAAGTAAGCTTAGACTTGGGGATCATGAAGTAGAATACTATAGTTATAGTAATATAGTTCTATAAGTTTTTATTATTATGTTATTAAATATTATCTATTAAATTATAAATGCAGGATCTATATACACTCATTACACAATCGGCAAAAAATTACCTATGATCATCATCGGAATGCCAAAAACATCTCTTTTCAATGTCCAGATACAACCAGTTCGTATCTTAACATTTTTGTTGGGTGTTAATAAGGTACACTCTGTCATTGTAGCACCAAGAAAATCACCAAATGCAATTTTCAGAAATAATTCAAAGTATTCGACAACAGATTCATCATCCAATAGCTCTACAATAAATTTCCTCTGTTCAAGTAATTCATCTTTCTTCCAACCAGTAAGAACACAGAACTCACTTCCAACATAAGCAATCTCCCCTGTTCTTCGCCATACGATGGTTGGGGTACCACTCACTTTGATTAAACTGTCATATGTCAATAAAGTTCTCTGAAAGCATTGTTCCATAAATATTAGATCACCCTCTTTTAAAGAATTTGTGCAGGCAATAAATGATGGCCTATAAGCCGCCATTGATTCGGCCATTTTCACCAACATTTCCCTAGGAAATCTCTTTCTTAAGTAGGCGATTAAGGAATGAAATCCTGGGGTGTATGAATATGGATGTCTTACTTTGACGTAAACTTCTTCTGGTTCCTTAAATCGTTCTTTTGACGAATGCTTAGATTCGTTAGGTTCAAGGCAAATGGCAAAAGATAAAGCCAGCCTCGAGCAACGTTCTTTATAAATCTCGGGGTAAAATGTTTTCAATGATTCAATGCCAGTGATAACTTCAGGGAAATCCAGCACGAGATCATTGTCCATGGGCCCCAAAAAGTATTGATTTATTGTCTCGTCACATTTTAAGTTAAATGCATCTCCTATATTATTGCTTGAGACCCCCCTTCCTACTGAGTTAGTTGGAGATGATGTGTGTGACTCGTCCGTAAAATAATTCGGTAAAGCATTACCAACAGACTTCTTAGTCATCTGACCACCTGCTGCTTGGTATGATATAGAGGGTGAGATTGTCATCGAGTTCGGCGTACCCTCCGTCGATGTAGAAGGATGGGCAAAACTATCTTGCAATATGTTAGATAATGTGGAGTACTCTAGCCCAGCAGCTGATGATAAGAAGTTGGTACGTTTCTTAGGATTATATGAATTATTTAATTGTTGTTGTAAGGGTTGGAAACTTGAAGAGACATCATTTGTTTGAAATCCTTGTGGAACTGAATGCAGAAGTGGGGAGTTAATGGACTGTTGTAATGGATTAATCATACTTGATTGATGTTGACGCATCGTTTGTTGTAACGACTGCAGGGATCTGTCAATTTGTGTTCCCATTGTATTAGGTATTGTATTGGGGCTCTGTGATTCTTGATTGCCATTATTCATCTGCTGCCCTAATAGGTTCAGTTGTTGGGATATGTCGTAATTTAAATTAGGATAAGATTCACCATTTAGAATGTTATTATTCGTAGCTTGCATGTTAATGTTTCTAGAATCCTGGAATAAGGTCTGCTGAAAAGGTTGTTGTTTATTATCTAAGTTGTGATCTATTGGTGATATAGACGAGTTTGATAACACACTATTTGGAACATCCACTAAATACTTCTTTCTCTTTCTTGGTGCATCTTCACAAGTCTTACTTAATCCTCTTTGGACACATCTTCTGCATGGTCTTCCACTATCACAGGTCATATGTGCTTTATGGCAGTGGTTGCAAGCCCTATTAGTTTTCTTCCGTTTCTACTCTACTAGTTAGTAAGTAATCTAGCAATACTAATAAAGAAAAAACATACAGGTTTAGGTACCCTATTATTATCTGCAGACAAATCTGGATTGGGTTTTGACGATATTTGTTCTGAAGTTCCCTTCGTCATGCTGCCTATGTCATTTATTTTCCAAATTTATCGTATGGCCTTATTAAAGCGCTTACCATTTTCGAGATTTTGTCGTAATTACTCCGATCCCGCAAGCCTGGATTAAATACAGGATTCATCATAAGTTGCAAAGGCTTCATAAATAAATATTACCACAAATGGTATGATATTGGCGTTTGAAAGCGGTTATAATAAAGAGTTAAGTGCAACTATCTATATATATTAATCTTCAAATCTATACTTTGAAATAAATAGTTTTGTTGTCTAATTCACAAATTTGCTAGAAACTCGCAAATTCACAGTTGTGCAGCAATAGATTATTAGACAAAACAGAAGAAATTGACGTTCAATACTAAAATACTGATGTGGTAAATAAAATAGGATTTTAAATAGAAATTAAAATAGAAATATATTAAAATAGAAATATAATTCAAATAGAACTATAATTATTCATAGAATTATAGCAATTATATTGATATTGGAACTGTAATTTCTTCATATAGTATTAAAAAGTTTTGTCAAAATAGGTACAATATGCAATATAAAAACAGTTAAATACAATATAAATAAATACTATGATATAATACTACTCAAGTAATATTTATTTTGAGTTGCATTAATACCTAATACTATTTTCTAGGTCTGTACTACACATTCGTTCCTATTAGCTTGAAAATAAAATTATTTTGTAGGAGAAATAGAAGTTACAATTTTAGGATTAACCTAAATCGTTGAAAAATACAGCCACTAATGCTCTATCGCATTGTTCTAAGATGGCAAAAATTAAAAAATCAGCTGCATAAACTTGCGCATATAAAGTGCCAATGTGAAGTAAATTTAAAATTAAGTTAATCTCTCAAATAATGAAAGAAAATAAAGCAGCAGTAGCAACAGGGTCTAGGGATTTAGATAATCTTGTTAAGATTAGTGAAATTCCTTACCCAAAATTGGAAGATGACATGATCATTATTAAGACAATTGCTCATGCAGTTAATCCCACAGATTGGAAACATCTATTCATCGAATCCTTTATATCTAAGCTAGTATCAGATGTATTTAAAAAGTTTGCATTTGGAATAAAGCCAATTCAAAATAAATTAGGTTCAATTGGATCTTGTGTAGGGGATTTTCTAGGTAAAAGACTAGTTTTTTATCAGAGAGGTGTGGTTGTTGGAACAGATGTTAGTGGAATTGTAGAAGAAGTTGGCAAGAATGTAAAAAACTTTCAGCAGGGAGATGTTATAACTTCCTCTCTTCACGGAGGAATGAGTAAGAATGGTGGGTTTGCGAAATATGTAATGGTCAGTCCTAATGCTACATTAAAGCTTTCTGACTCTCTTCTTCTAGTCGAGCCATTAAAAATCGGAGAGCATCCAGGCTCAAATATCAACTCTTTCGAGGCTGCAGCTTCTATTCCATTAGGTCTTAAAACAATAGCAGTGAGTTTTCATAATAACCTTGAAGTTCCTGAAAGCAAAGATCTGAATGCTCACGATTTCATATTAATATGGGGTGGTGCCACTGCAACTGGGATACTTGCAATTCAGATCGCTAAATTAGCTTACGGAATTAAAGTTATAACGACTGCTTCAGAAAAGCATCATAAAAAATTAATTGAATTAGGTGCTGATAAAGCTTTTGATTATAACGATAAAGAAATTATCCGAAAGTTGAGAGAGGCAGGTGAAGGAAGAATAAAATATGCATTAGACTGCGTTTCAACTCCAGAGACCCTTCAATTAACTTATGATGCAACTGAGGGATCTGAAAAGGTTGCCATCGATAATCTCTTATTTTTAACAGAATCTTCAATAAATGTAAAGACTAATCGAGACGTAAAGATGACATTTACGAATAGTTATTTACCTGATGGTAGAAGGCATTTAGGAGAAAAAGCATCTCCAGAATATATACAAAAATACCTAGAATTCTGGAACAATATTCTCCCACCTGTAATGGATAAATTGCTAACAGCTCCCTTAAACGTTTTACCCGGTTGTTTAAAGTCAGCTAATGAAGGTTTACGATTATTAATAGAAAATAAGGTATCAGGTCAGAAGGTTGTATTCAGAACCGGTGAAGATTAATTCTAACTATTTCTTTATTTTCTCTTCTATGTAATTTGGTTTAATACTATGTTTTGTTTAATTTCTTTTTTAATAGTAATGTAATTTCAGAGAGGCGAGAGGCATAGCAACAATTGTTAGTTCTTCCTCTCAGATAAAGGAAACCTACTGCCGGAACGGATATTCACCAGAAGGAAAACTGCTCACAGAAAGCCACATTGACTCAGATACTATTGCAATTTTAGTGCATATAGACTAGTTAGAAGCTATATTGTTGACAGTAAAAGTTCTTTATTCTAGAAGTTCTTTTGATGTAAATTTTATGTTTACCATGTTGCTGGAACGGCTTCACGATGTAAAATCACAAAAAAATCTTCCGTCGGAACGGAATGAGAAACGGATATGATTGCTTAAGCTTGGGTCACGAAAACTTTAATATATAATAAGTGAATATTTTGCTGTAATTTATCCTCTGATCAAGTAATAACACACTTAAAACTTAACTAATTGGTCATGAATAATAGAGGAGCTGTAGCAACCGGTTCAAGAAATTTGAATAACCTTGTTTCAATACAGGACACTCCATATCCAACTTTAGAAGATGATATGTTAATAATCAAGTCCGTTGCATTTGCTGTCAATCCTACGGACTGGAAGCATTTATACCCAGAGTCTTTTGTATCATATTTAACTTCAGAAACCTTCAAGATGGGTGGGCTTGGTATTAAATGCATCGCAAATCCTTTAGGATCAATTGGTGCGGGTATTGGATCTTTTGTGGGAAAGAGGCTTACATTATACCAAAAAGGAGTGGTTTCAGGTTCTGATGTTAGTGGAATAGTTGAAGAGGTTGGGAAGAAGGTCACAAATTTCAAAAAGGGTGATATCGTGTCCGCATCTCTTCATGGAGGTATAAGTAAGAATGGAGCATTCTCCAACTATGTCATGGTAAGTGCTAATGCAGCTATCAAATATCCAAAGGAGCAAATTGTTGATAAGCCTCTTGAAGTCGGAGATTATCCAAGCTCGAATATCGCCTCTTTTGAGGCTGCTGCATCTGTTCCCGTTGGTCTCAAGACTGTAGCATTAAGTTTTCACTGCAACCTTGGAATTCCAGAAGATAAAGAGAAAAATAAAGATGATTATATTTTAATATGGGGAGGAGCTACAGCAACAGGTATCCTTGCAATTCAAATTGCTAAAATAGTCTATGGTATCAATGTCATAACTACTGCTTCAAAGAGGCATCACGAGAAGTTACTATCTTTAGGTGCTGATAAGGCTTTTGACTATAATGATAAAGATGTGATCACTGAATTAAGAAAGTTTGGAAATGGAAAGATTAAATATTCATTAGATTGTGTTTCTTCTCCTGAAACTCTTCAATCCGCTTATGATGCAACCGAAGGATCTGAATTTGTTACCATTGACAACCTTTTATTTTTAAAGGAAAATTCGTTAAAATTAAAAGCAGATAGAAAGGTTAAAGTGACATTTACCGATGGATATCTAGTTGATGGAAGAAAGCATTTTGGTCACGTCATTTCTCCTGAAGTTTTACTGAAGTATCTAGAATTTTGGACTAACAATTTACCTGATGTAGTCAGTAAATTAAAAACTGCTCCATTAAAAGTATTACCTACCGGTTTGGAGTCGGCCAATGAAGGCTTGAGATTATTAATTGAAAATAAGGTGGCGGGTCAGAAAATAGTTTTTAGACGCAATGCAGATTATCTAAAGTAATACTAAATTAATATTAGGTTGTTATTTTTGGTTGCGAAAATTTGAGAAATTTTAATTCCGTGGAGTAAAAGTTATATGCTACAAAACAACATTCATGAATTACTTAATTTAATATATATGTATCCGTATCTCAACATGATCACAACAGTAACATCGTAATTATTCTTTAGGCTCTTTATAGAGACTACAAAATTCTATCCAGGGTATATCTTCAAACATTATCGAATTTAGCTCTTCAATTTAAACCACATCATCCATCTTAAGTTTTAAATAGAGTTTTATGTTTTATGGCTTCATCAGTTGTTAATAGATTTTAGTTATCTCTCTTGAAGGTCTCCAATCCAATAAGCATATTTCATATAGTGTTCTTTAATTTATAATTTGTCGTAATTTATAATTCTCTATTCTTTTATCCCATCTCAATAATCTTCCAATACTCTACAATTTCTCTACTATAAATAATAAGGTTGAATAAAAGTAGATGAACTCGAAATAAAGCTACGAAGAATTGCAAAATAAAATATCAAGACAGTTGTCAATGACCCAAAAAACAGATACATTCACGTGATTTAATAGAGATCCATATACTTTTCAAGTATGTAGATAACAATATACAGTTTAAAATTTAAGATGAGTAACAAAGAAGTATTGGCTAATGATCATAATGAAAATGATTTTCATAAAAGAAGAATAAAGAGACAAAGAGTATCCAGAGCTTGTGATTTTTGTAGGTATAGGAAAATAAAGTGTGATGGTGGAGCGCCTTGTCTGAATTGCCATCAAGCAGACATTCCAAATTGTGTTTATGCTGGATCTACAAACAAAAACACGAGAGCCATCGCCCCAAAAAAGAAGTATTCACTAGAAAATAGACTTGACAGAGTTGAGAAATTACTACAAGAACTCAGCACCCAATTTAAATTAAGTAATTCTCTACCACACTTCGAACTAAGAGGGAACCTTAATCTACATAATCAGATTATGAGAATGGATTCTATTTTGGGAGAAAATAAGACCGTCAACGAGCAGGAATCAAGTAATTCAGAATTAGAGCGATTATCAGTGTCACAGTTTAATGTCTGCAGATTTTCAGATAAATTCTGGGAGTGGCTCAAAAATATACTACCAGAGAAGGAGCATGACGTTCTACTACCATTTGAAAATATGCCCGTATTATTTACTGAATCAGTAAAGATGTTTGAAGATAAATGGATAGAGGCACCTCCGTTTAGCAGTAGTAAACGAATTCAGCTTTTGCAGGGTGTATTTCCTGAGAACAATAATTTTGTGATGGATTTAATTGAGTCTTATTATACTAAGGATGTATTTTCAAATTATGTCTGCACATTAGAGGAGATAAGAGGTCTCTTCAGGATATATTACAGCAATGTAAGTCATCAACGTCGAAGGTTGACAGAATCTGAGCTTTTAACTATGAATATGGCATTGGTTATAAGTATATGTGGGAAATTAGATGTAGTATATAAACTGGGTAACGAAGGCAATAATAAATTAATTATAAGAGAGCTCATAGAGCTTTCTGATATGTGCTTTGTGAGCTCTATTTTCTATTATCATAGAATTCTGCTTTTAAACGAAGGATTACAGACTTTGAAATCGATAATTTTATTGTTGATCTATACTGAATATAATATTGCTAATTCTCGTATAGATTTAACGTTATTAAGTTTAGGAATACGTTTTGCAGAAGATCTTGGGCTTCAAAGACCAGATACCTACAGCCACCTACCTCAAGATCAAATCACCAATCGGAAGCAGATATGGTGGGTTTTAAAATATTTTGATATAGAAATGGCTCATAGAAAAGGGATTCTTCCTTCAATCCAAGTAGGAGATCCACGTTTTCCTGGTTTAGATGTTAATGAGCTAAATAAAGACAGCCCAGAGAAATCGAACTCGTATGATTCCTACGATAAGCCTTTAAATTTTACAAATGAACCAATTATTGCTTTTTATATATTCTTAGAGCGTTTGACGGAACTAAGGAAAAAATCTTACATGCAAGTTTATAATTCTACAAATTTCAGTTCATTGGAAGAAGCAATAACTCGTTTTAACAACTTGAATTTGGAAATGGACAACCTTTCAATGTTATTTCCTATCAATGATAGACCCTTTGTAAATGTTAAAGAATTCAACAAATTTAAATTATCAGAGAGATTAAAGCACTATTCATTGAATGATTTTAATCTAATATCATTATTGGTTGCACATATAAGTTTTTATTCACATTTGATGCATCTTAATTCAATAGCTACATCCAAAGTATTATCAAAAAAATCAAACGATGACAATAGTAATGAATTCAGATCCATAAATGCAAATTGTGCAAGAGCAATTTTAGAGATTGCAGCACAAATTGATTTTGGCTCAATACAGAAATCATTTTTGAATATAATAATCCACCACATTGTTTCTGCATTTTTGTCTCTAGTTTTTAAATGTCTTACTTATGATCAGCTTGCCAGAACTGAAAAGGATTTCGATTTGTTATTCAGAGTTTCCAATAATTTCTTCAAGAGTTGTCCCTCTGAAGACTTATTCAATTTTGAATTGTGCAATACTATTTATCCTAAAGGGAGAAAGTATGAATTACTATGTGTCACAGCATTAAATATTGCTGTAAGGGTTGTTGAAATAAATACATCTTCAAATATTTTAAAGTGGCGTGAAAGCTTTATTCAACATTTTGAAAAATTGAAAAATATGTTCCCTTCAGTATTTGTGAAATCTTCAGATAATTGTTTCACCAAATCTTCAATTAATATAGCATCCTTAAATGATGGCGAGAATCGTAGCACAGATTCTGGATCAAGTGATTATTTAAGGAATGAACAGCCATCTAGTGCAAGTACAATTTCACCGAATTATGCACCTTATTCAGAACTGAATTCTTACCCAGACAAAACTATTCATTTTAATACAACAAACGATATTGGAGGATTTAACCTCTGGAATGACATTGGGTACCAGTCGATAGATAGCGGAACAGATACACTTCGGAATTTTTTCTTTGATAGCAATTTCGGTATCTAAAATAATCAAAAGTAACTAGTATGTTGCAAAACTTTTCAAGCTTTAATAACTTCTATAATTTAGGATACACCACACAACTATTTAAAGAGCGGATTACAGTACTTGGTTAAAAATAAAAAAGGAAACGATGAAATTTGAAATGACTAAAATATACTATCAATAGTTTTAAAACTGACTCTCAAAATCTCATTATTTCAAGATATGACCCACGTATTACTTAGGAAGTTAAACTAAACTATTAATTTAGAGATCAAATATATGTTAAAAATATATGACAATTTATGAAGAATTGTAGGTTTAATATATATTAGAATTTTTCTTAGGAAGAATATTACTATATAGAACAAGTCAATCATACTACATTTTCCAAGACTTTTTTATTTTGTTTTACATAATAAATATCTTTATCTCCTCTTTTGTTTACTATGAAATATTCTAATTCATTTTCATTTATTTTCTTTCGAAAATGTATATGTTTTCATAATAATTTTTCTCAAATATTTTATCTTTTTTCATTAAGAATATGTTGGTTCTGTTTTATATTTCCATCTATGCAATACGAAGAATTTTAATTCTTCTTCATTTTTTATTTTAACATATTCTATATGTTCTTCATTTTTTTTCATCATCTATTTTATTTATAAAGAATCGCATTAAATATTTCTTTCCAAACTTCATCTTATATCGCAATCACTTGAATATTTATTATGACTAAATTTTATATGTTTTTCAGTTCTGTATTTTACATCACAAGTTGCTATAAAAATTTTGAAACTTCTCCGCTTATCTCATTTATATCTTTTACTATATGATGTTTAGTAAATGTATCTCTTCTATCCTGTATTCTTAAATACCCTTTTTTATTTATTATTATATACGTGGTATTGTTGACTTCTTTTTATTATATCGTTCATTATACATCTAATTTGTTTACTTTAATTATTTCTACAAAAGTATTTGCTTCTTCATCACTTAAACTAATTAAGATATTTAAATTCATTTCAATATGTTGGTTTTGTGTTACTAAAGATCCGACTTCAAAAATCTTTTAAAACAAAGTTAAACTGAGA
>JAKVQU010000170.1:0-18366 GCA_030462985.1 Schwanniomyces sp. yHRVM31
TTTAATAACATACTTAAAGAATGTTGGATTTTAACACATTGATAAGACCAAATATTTTGAGTCTTGAGCCATATAGATGTGCCAGAGATGATTTCAAGACAGGAATTTTATTAGATGCTAACGAAAATACACACGGTGCTGCATTATCTCAGCTTACAAAGGAAGAAGAAATATTGGAATTGAATAGATATCCAGACCCACATCAATTAGAATTAAAGACTAAAATCATTGATTTCCGTAATGCTCGTCCTAATAAATTTTTAGACGATGTATCAAAAAAATTGAATGTGGAAAACTTATGTCTAGGCGTAGGTTCCGACGAAAGTATTGATATGCTTTTAAGATGTGTTTGTATCCCTGCTAAAGACAAACTTCTTATTTGCCCGCCAACTTATGGGATGTACTCTATTTGTGCTAAAGTTAATGATGTTGAATTAGTTAAGGTTCCTTTACAATTCCCAGGATTTCAAATTGACTCTGACAGTATAATCGAAAAAGTCAAATCTGATTCGACCATTAAATTGATCTATTTAACTTCTCCAGGTAATCCGACTGGTAAGTTGTTATCCGTTGAAACTATTGTAGATTTATTAGAGAGAGCTTCCGATGTTTGGAATGGGTTAATCATTATTGATGAGGCCTATATTGATTTCACCATCTCCAATTCTGGAAACCACGAGTCTATGAGTACTTTGGTTAACAAGTATCCTAATTTAGTGGTATTACAAACTTTGTCTAAATCTTTTGGTTTAGCTGGAATTAGATTGGGTATTACGTTTAGTTCTTCACAATTATCACACTATTTAAATGCTATGAAATATCCGTATAATATTTCCTCCCTTACCTCAAATGTTGCTATAAGGGCTACATCTCAAGATTCTGGTTTAAGCGTAATGCAAAAGTATGTTGCAAGTATCGTGGAGCAAAGAGAGCTTTTATTGCAAAAATTGCAAGAGATTCAAGGTATTGGCGAAAATATTGGAGGTAATGACGCAAACTTTTTACTTTTACAAATATTAGATAAAAATGGTCTGCCTTCAAATGAGGTTGCATCTGCCTTATATAATAAGTTAGCTGTTGACAATCAAGTTGTTGTTAGATTCAGAGGTACAGAATTGAACTGTACAGGAGCTCTTAGAATTTCTATTGGAACAGCAGAAGAAAACCAAATTTTGGTTTCAAAAATTCAAAAATGTTTACAAGAGATATACAATTAGATTAATATCATTTTCAATATAATATAATAGAAACTAATATGTATGTATACTGATATAGAAGTAATTGATATACATACTTAACCGAACTATGTATAATGAATCCGGGTAATGTACATATTATGATTTTTTCATTCGAGAAAATGAAAAATATTATCAGAGGACCTGATTGATTGTAAGACTAGAACTAATTAGAAGAGGATGGCTAAAACTAATTTTATCGGACTTGTGGTTTCACAAGGTAAGATGACCAAGACAGTCAAGGTCAGAGTCCAAACAAAAGCATATGATAAAAAGGTCCACAAGGAGATTATCAAGAGAAAAGATTACTTAGTTCATGATGAAGGTAACATTTGTAAGGAAGGAGATATCGTTAGAATCGAGGCCATTCCTAAGATATCAGCAAGAAAATATTTTGCTATTGCAGAAATTAAAATAAATAAGGGTCAACAATTCGCTAGATACGAATCTGCAGCAAAAGAAAAGGTTTTTGAAGAAGAGAAGCATAAACTCCAACAATTTATGGATAGAAGAAAAGAATTCGAAAATACAATCACTAAAGTTAGCGATTTGAGATTGCTTGACCAAATCTCAAATACCTTGCAATCTGACCCAGCTGCAGACAAAGATAGTCTTTTGAAAGAGATCAACGCTATTAAAGAGAAATACAACATTAAATCATGGCCAACTACAGAGCCAATATTAAACTTAGAGGTAACTGAAGCTTCCAAGGATTTATCTATTCTTGAAAATAGAATAGCTAACATAAGGGCCATCGTAGAAAAGCTAATGAGTGATGAATTAAAAACTGAACGTGAAAATATACTATTAACACTTACCAAGTCGCCAATATCTGAAATCAAGCCATTTACTCAAAGAAATATCTTGAGAAAGTACATATTAAATCCTAAAAATGAATGTCCAGTGACGTTATAAAGTTGTTGAACAATCAAGTCAAATCTCGAATTAGCAATGTATATAGGTAGTAATGAGATGCGCATTAAAATTTATCTGTATGACATCGTATAACTATTAAAGATCTACGATGGGCGTAAATCGAAAAAGCAAACGAACGCCGACGAAATCAAAACTACGTATCCTTAATACCTCCGTACAAGATGAAAATAGGAATACACAAAAAAAGATACTTAAAGAGTACCATATCAGGCATCCAGGGAGCAAGAATGTTTCTCCTGTACTTATAAATAACACCATAGCAGCACCAATAAATGCAATAGCCAATTTGAGTGTCAATCCTGGTGAGAAGCACTTCATCCTTTGGTATATAATATCTGTGTACTTTCCACTTATTGCAGCAACGTTGGGGCCACTAGCAAATATGATATCGTTAATAGCCTTACTAGACCACTGGAGGTTAGATAATAATACAGGCCGTATTATTTCGGATACTACAACTGTGAAAGTCTTAAATTCAATATCATTAGGATTGGGGCTCTTTGGTAATCTTTCATTCACATTAAACTTTTCAAGAATCTTACTATATACTTTTACGCAGATTACATCGATATTCTGCTGGTTTCTGGCAAGTGCGTTACAACTAATAGCGATAATATTAATGGCAAAAGCATTCAAATCGAAAGATAATCACTATCTGCCTTCCGATGGTTTTTGGTTTGGTGTATTCACTTGTTTTTTTTATTTTTGTTGTGCATGTTTACTATCAATAAATTTCATTGGTTATAAACTACAAAAATATCCAGATTATTTTAATTTAACTCCAGATGAGAGAAGATTAATGATATACACAGTAATATTTGCAGTTTGGGCTTTAATTGGCTGCGGTTCTATGCATAAGCTTATAGATGGATTAACCTACGGATCTGCATTGTATTTCTGTGTTGTTTCATTTCTTACTATTGGATTGGGTGATATTCTACCTATCACCACCGGAGCTAGAATATTGGCATTATTTTTGTCTTTAAATGGTGTAATCGTAATGGGGCTAATTGTTACCAAGATACGGCAAGTTGTTGATTCATCCACTGCTCCAACTATATTTTGGCACGTAATCGAGTTAAAAAGAAGATCTTTAATTCGACGTATGGCATCAGAAAATGTTGAAATTACCCAAAATGAATCCTTTAATGAGATGAGACGAATTAAAGAAGAGGCTAGAGTTAAACAGCTAAATATATCATTAATATTCACAATTGCGCTATTTTTATTATTTTGGCTCATAGGTGGATTGGTGTTCCATTACGTAGAACATTGGAATTATTTTGACTCGATATACTTTTGTTTTCTTTGTTTAATCACTATTGGATACGGTGATTTTGCACCTGTGACTCCCCTTGGAAGGGTATTCTTTATTTCTTGGGCTATTTCTGCCGTTCCATTAATGACCATGCTTATATCAAACATTGACGACAAACTATATTATTCCGGAAATTTACTAAAAGGATTTGTCAAAAGGGTATCATTTTTCGACTACATCAGGAATTTGATTTTAAATGCTATACGAAAGAATACTAATATAAAAATCAGGGAAACCTCACCACCTAAACCCCAAGAAGATTACAGATTCTCCCAGGATACAGAGTTATCGATGTCCTTTTCTGATAATGAACATATGTCTGACACAAATCTGACACATCGGTTATTGGAATGGACTGCTGCACGTACCAACCAGGAGCAAGAAAAATTAATAGAATTATTAGAGGAGTTCAGACTGTTTAAAAAAATATTGCTTGATACGATAGATAATCCTGAAAAAGTTTATGATTCAAAAGCGTGGTCCAAATTAATAGGACCTCTGGATTCTGGTCTTTATTGGTTAGAGAAAAACTCTCCAATGACATTGCCATTACGAGAACCTTTGTACTTTGTTACTAGGAATTTACAACAAATCGAGAAACACCTCCAAGAGATTATTATGTTAGACGAATCAAATTTAGATGAAATAGTTACGCAGGACGAAAAGATGAATTAGAGATTTTTTATTTTTAGCGTTTTTGTATCTCTTTAATGGCAGATAAAATGTCGCGCGATATGATCTTTAATTTTAATAGATTACACATTTAATTAATTCTGCTACTAGACATTCTTTAATTAATAATATGGATAATGGGTCTAGTAATGGAGCACAGGTTTCCGACTATGTGATATTTAAATTTCATAAATGGAATTTAAAATTGTCACAACTTAGGTACTTTACCTTTTTGATCATTGGAGTGTCCTTGTTGTGGCCATGGAATTGTTTTTTGTCAGCCTCAGGGTATTACGCTGATAGATTTGCCAATAGTCCTTCATTAGCCAAAACTTATTCGTCAACTATGATGTCAGTATCGACAGTGACATCTCTTTTGTACAATTACTATTTATCACAAGTCCAAAATGGAGTAAATTATAATTTTAGAGTCAAGTTGGGGTTCACCTTAGGTATAAATACGTTTATTCTCATGGCATTTTCATGTATCACTAATATCTTCATTAATATGAACGACGTGTTATTTTTTGTTTTCCTTATGTTAATGGTTTTTGTATCATCCATGGCCACTTGTTTGGCCCAAAATGGTACTATGGCTCTAGTTAATTTACTTGGTGGGATATATGCGAACGGATTGATGGTTGGTCAAGCTGTTGCTGGAGTTTTACCAAGTATTGCTTTGATCATTTCAGTTTTGGCTATAGACAATGGAAGAGGACCCCAAGATACATATCTGGGAAAAAATTACGGTCTTTTTTTCTATTATTTAACCGCAAGTTTGGTTGCCGTATTATCTATTGTTTTGCTTCAAGTGATTGATAGTTATAGATTTGATACTGCGTATCATCCATTAGAAGAGCACAATTTGCCCGAAGTTGTACCTGCGTCAGAATCTTCGGAAGATGGAGAAGAAGATGTTAAGAAAGTCCATGTTCCATTTTCTGTGTTATGGTCTAAACTTAAACTAATTGTTACTACGATATTTTTGACCTTCAGCATCACCCTTGTATTTCCCGTATTTGCCTCTACCGTTGAGTCTGTACATAGTGATTCGAAAAATTCCATTTTCCTGAAGCAGATATTTATTCCATTAATTTTTTTCGTCTGGAACTTGGGTGACTTAATGGGCCGGGTATTATGTGGACTTAAAAATTCCCCATTTTTGATCTCAAATCCAAAATCATTAATAAAGTATACCACTCTTAGGTTGCTTTTCATTCCCTTGTTTTTCACATGTAATATAAGACCATCTTCTCTGGCAGGAGCTTTGATAAATTCCGACATTTGGTACGTTTTATTGCAGTTTTTATTTGGCTTATCTAACGGACAATTGGCTACATCTAGTTTTATGATAGTTGGTGATTATTGCGATACTGATGAAGAAAAAGCAGTTGCTGGTGGTTTTACAACTGTGTTTTTAAGCGTTGGGTTGGCTGTAGGTAGCATTTTAAGTTATTTATTAGTTTTAGTCATATAATATTAAATCGCGACTCCATATAAAATTATTATCTAATTATTTTACTTCTTTTCAGATCAGAGCCATGTCTTTTTGGGATAATAATAAAGATACATTTAAGGCGGTTGGTAAATCCACAGTCAAGGGAATTGGACGTGGTTCAGCTGCTTTGGGAAAGGCTGGCTATAGAACTTATAAAAACAGTAGTAATAAGAATAAGGAAATACCTGAAGAAGATCCTGTTGCTAATTTACCACCATTACCGGCACCAGCAAGTGATCTTAAGTCTTATCCTGCTCCGCCCAAAAGAACTGTTCCTACATTATCTACAGGTGAAAATGAATCGATACCACCGTCAACATTGTCCCAATCTGCAACGTCATATCAGAGCCAACCTGCTAATGGAATGGCGCACGATAACTCAGGAGTGCAAATTGGAACTCAGCCTGGGCTTCAATATCAGAGACCTGTACAGAAACCTCAGACTTCTACTATTCCTGTTCCACCTCCAAGGTCGTTACCCCAACCAGGTCTAGCATCGGAGCCTCCAACAAATTCGCCAGCTCTATCTCAACCTACTCCGAATACCGCTTTACCAACGAGAAACCTCGCTTCAGATTCAATTGATGCAGCAAGTTCAACTGGCACACTACCAATAAATGAACTAGAACAACCTAAAAAACCATTACCTGATGCCTCGTCATTTGCTCCTCCACCGATACATAGAAATAGAGGATCATCACCATCATCATCAACACAATCAATAAATGGGTCAAAGAAACAATCTGCTAATACAAAGGAACCACCTAAACTTCCGAGAAAAACAAACTTGATGGATTTTAATGTAAATGACTGTGGTCCACCACCACCTGCTCCTTTCAGACCTGATAGAAACTCTAGTAATTCAAATACCCATCCGTCAATTATTAGGATGACTTCCTCTACTAGTGGTGTCTCGGCAAATACCGTACCCCCACCTCCACCTCCTAGAAGTTCCAACAACACTCCTTCTGTCAGACCAACCCCACCTCCTCCTTACGCATCCGTTGACGACGAAGGTCTGGGGCAACCTCCCAGATTACCATCTAGAAATAAGTCAACATCTCCACTCACATCCCCCCCTCCCCCTCCAGCCAGATCTGTTAGATCTATCAGTCCAAAAGTTAATGATACTGGTGTTGATAGAAATTCTGTAACGCAAACAATACCAAAAAAACTTGCTCCTCCAAAACCGGTCAAAAAATCTTCCTTGACGAAATGTAATGCCGATACTCAAGATCGTCCTTCTAAGGAATCTCCCACTCTGGGAATTGGTGAAAGAGGTGGGTTTTCAAACGTGGCAAATGAAATGTCACAACGATTGGCTGCAAGGTTTAAAATCGAGGATGCTAATCAGGAATCAAATACAGCCAAACCACCTGTTATGAAACCTCAACCTCAACCTAAACCTCAACTTAAACCGAAACCTAAAGCATTTGAACCTGAGTCTGAGTCAGCTACACATTATGCTAACAAATCTGAGATCCCAATAATCAGACCAAAGCCTCAAATTAATTCAGATTATAAAACAGATAATGAACCAACTATTATTTCACCTAAACCAAAGATTCTCCCCCCTATGAAGAAGAAACCACAGGTTTTATCGAAACCGCAGAATTTGCAAACAAATATAACAGACGATTCTCCAAACCCTCAAGTGAACACTTTTTCGACATCGCAAGCGACTAAACCCCCAAAAGTTGAATTGACACCAACACCAACACCACCTCCACCACCTCCACCTAGAAACTACAGAACTCAGAGCCAAGAACCACCTAATTTTGATTTGGAAATATCCACTGGCTGGTTTTCAAAATTCAGTGAAATATCCACTTTACCTAGAGTATTTAAAGATTTAATCTATACTACATCGTGTGTTACATCAAATAGAACTACCAGCTCTGGACAGGTAACTTTAAATTCCAGAAATATTTCCTTTATGTTCCCAGATTTATCTGTAATCTCTTACAGAATACTGTGGGAAAATGACAATTACAAAGAAGCGAAGGCAGAAATTGAAAAATATGTATCTTCACCATTACTGGCTATTCCATCAAAGGAATCCCTTCTTGAAAGTCATCTGAAATTTAGTGAGTATATAGCTTCTTGGTGTGAACATAAAATGGGGCAAAAGGTTGGTAATGGTGAATGTTGGACACTTGCCCATGATGCCCTCTCTAAAGGTTGTGGTAATCATGCGTTTGTTTCTACATATAGGCATCATGGATTCCCCATTCTTCGATTAAGAGGAAATGGAAATAACCAAGCTCTTATTGAGGGAAGTGAGTTAGATAGTGTAAGAAGAGGTGATGTTTTACAGTTTGATCGTAGTGTCTTTATTGATAAAACTAATAACCTGACTCAAACTGCAGGTGATCCAGATCACACATCTGTTGTATTAGAAAACACTGGAAGTAAGTTAATTGTTGCCGAGCAAAATGTTAATGGACAAAAAATAGTTAGAAAAGGAGAAGTATGCCTTAATAATTTATATCTGGGAACTGTTGTTGTCTATAGAGTAATGCCCGCTTCATGGAAACCTGAGATGTGATTAAAGGCAGGAAAAAATATTTATTTGATGCGAATCTTATATAAAAGTTTATAATACGTTATAATCAATATCTAAATAATGACAACAAGTGAACAGCTAGTAGCACCATCTTTGTCTACACATCAGGATGATGAAACATTTCAGTTTGACAAAATTCAAGCTAAAGAAAAGGTGCGCCCACATTTAGGCAATCCAAGTCTCGATGAGCTTCCTGATAAAGTCAGTGAATACTATAGCCTTGATAAGTTGGCTGAAGTCTTGAAAACTGAAGTAAAAGACGTAGAAAATAAAGAAAATTATAAAAGAATAACTTTGCAGTTTCCTGATTCATTAATTTGTGACTCTGCAACTATTGTATATGAACTTCAAAAGAGATTAGGAATTACTTATCAAGGTTACATTGATGACAAGATTCAAAAAGAATGTAATTCATGTGAGAATAGCGATTGTTCTGGAAATTCTAATGCTTGTGTCGATAATACTGTTCAGAAAATATGGATTCTTGCAGATACATCATACTCTTCTTGTTGTGTGGATGAGGTAGCAGCTCAACATGTGAACAGTGATCTAGTTATTCATTTTGGCGATGCCTGCTTGAATCCGATTGAGAAGATGCCAGCATTTTATGTATTTGGAAAGCCAAGTATAGCTATTGATAACTTGATTCAAAAATTCAAGGAAATGTACTCAGACCCAGACCAAAAAATATTATTAATGGCTGATACTCCACACACTTGCTTATTAGAAAATGTTTATCATGTTTTAAAGTCTAGTTACAGCAATATTGCGTTTGCAGATTTGAGACTACCAAATAAAAGAGTTAAGATTGTTGATTATACCCCAAATGCTTCTGAGGGGCATATACTTGAAGCTTATCATAGAAAAATAATTGGAGTTGATGATGATTTTTGTTTGTCAGATTATGAATTATTCCATATCACTGAACCCGAGTCACCAAGATTATTACAACTAACAACTGAATTTACTTCTGTTACCTTATATAACCCACAGAGCAATGCTATTATAAAGGGCCCTTTTCCTAACTTGATGAGACGTTATCGTTACATGCAAATGGCACGTTCTGCAGGTACAATCGGGTTGTTGGTTAATACTTTATCGCTTGAAAATACTAAAATATTGTTAAACAAACTAAAACAGAAGATTTCTGAAGCATCTAAAAAGCAATACATGTTTGTTGTTGGTAAACCAAACGTTGCAAAATTGGCGAATTTTGAGCCTATAGATATATGGTGTGTTTTAGGGTGTGATCAACAAGGAATTATTCTTGATCAATCCAATGAATTTTATAAACCAATCATAACCCCGTATGAATTACTATTGTCCTTAAATAGAGATTTATCGTGGACTGGTAAGTGGGTTACAAATTTTGATGTCGTGTTGAAAGGAATAGAGGATGAGGGTGAAAATGATGAAGATAGTGAAGAGATTGATAATAGCTGTAGTGAAGAAGAGAGTGCGCCTCCAGAATTTGATCCAGTGACAGGTAGATATGTCAGCACATCAAAACCGTTAAGAGTTCAACATTTACAAATAAGTTCAGAAGAATCTAATACCAGCGAAGATGCTACATCTAGTGAGCTTATAAAGAAGTTTTCAAATGTCATTGCAATTAAAAACACAGTTTCTACATCTGCTCAACATTTGCAAAATAGACATTGGACAGGTTTGGGGAGTGATTATAATGAATCAACAGCGAGCGATGAAGGTGCTTTGGTAGAGGAGGGAAGAAAGGGTGTAGCTAGAAATTATAATATGTAAATAGTAAGTAAATCTTAATTCGCATCAATTAATCTGTACAATTTTTCAACAGAAGTAAGCAGAATATTGTAGATGTTACCGAAATTAAACATAGATGATATTTTAAGCTTGTATGAACCAATTGAAGATATCCTTCTATGTTTAGTCTTTAGCTATATGTAAGTTTTTGGTTGGTTGCTTTTGTTGTTTTGAGGTAATTGATATTAACTTATTCAGTATTCTTGGTAATTATTCACTCATTTTATTATTATTGCTCCTGTTGGGTATTATTTTAAAATTCATACGATTCCAGTGCCAAAGGTATAAACTACCAACTCAAATAGATTGGAATGAATTGGGCTCAGAAGATATCGCTTTAGTTACAGGAGGTTCTAGCGGATTGGGTAAAGAAATTGTGAATGTATTACTTGAAAAAAAAATAAAAAAAGTTTATATATTAGATATAGAAGAATATCCTACTCTTGAAGAGAGAATTATCTTTAAGAAATGTGATTTGGGTAATGAAGAGTCATGCATTAGTATAATTAAAGGGATAATTAAAGAAGTAGAAGATTGTAACGAACATATATCAGTACTTGTTAATAACGCTGGAATTAGACACAATGAATCCTTGTTGAATTTAACGTCTACGAAAATTCGAAATATATTTGAAGTTAATACTTTTTCCCAGATTTGGATAATTAAGGAGGTGTTAACAAATCATCTCAACAGTGTTCTCCCAAAAGTTCAGGGTGGACAGCTTTCAATTGTAACAGTCTCATCGACTTTAGGATCACTAGCACCGAAGAATTTATCCGTGTACTCTGCATCCAAGGCTGCAATTACTCAAATACACGAAGCTTTAACCCGTGAAGTTTCTGAATATCCCACTATACGTTTATTACTAGTAACTCCGGGTCAGTTAACTACTAAAATGTTTACTGATGTTCAGCCTTCGAAGACTTTCTTAGCACCTATGGTTGATCACGTCAAATTGGCGTGTAAAATTGTCGGCAGAATAAATAGAGGTGAAAAAGGAGAATTGTGTATTCCATTTTATGCCAATTTCCTTCCTATGATAAGATCATTTCCAATTTTAATTCAGGACATTTGTAGAACGTTTTCTGAAATGGACGATAAAATTAAAGAATATTAATTTTTATATCTCTTTTATATCCTATGTAATTACTTAATTTAAAGCACTAGCTTGATATTTGATCTTTGATCAATTTAATGAATTCGTCTCTCTTATAATATCCAAATGCATCAAAGAACTTAGCAAATTCAAGCTTGAACTTTTTGATTTGTTTGTCATCATCAATTCTGATTTCAACGTTATAAATTGGATCATATTTTTCGGTCCATGCCGCAACCACTATCTTACTGTTGCTATCGTTGTATCCAACAAATTTGACGTTTTTGTATTTCTTATGGGAAGTGAAATACATCAAAACTAAGCTGATAATAGAATATAAGACTACCAAAAATGCTGTGATATAGTAAATCTCATTGAATGAATATTTCTTGTCACCTAAAAATATTAGCCCTGCAATCAATACAGTCAGATAGCCTAATGCTAATTTTGTATCTATCAAGGCAAAAGATTCGCTATATCCAATCTCTCCAAATGCAGATGCTAAGTTTTCATCGGTGGTTGACAACAATTGAGATACAGAGCTTGAAAAAAGGTCAGTACTAAACAATCATAAATTGAACAGTGGAACTCTTACTTACTATAAATTGACTTTTTTTAATGCAGACATTATGAACTATGTAAAATGCTATTAGTGTTGTAGTTATCAAAAATTAGTACGTGTTGGTATAATATAGAAGGTAGTGCGCGAAATTAATCACAAAATGGTTCCTTAACTAAATCCTATACAATGGAGAAAGAAAGAAGTATTACCAAGTAGAATTTGAAGATAACAAGATTAACTTTTTCTTTTTCTTTTTGTTATTATTTTTACCGGAATTTTCACTATCTTGTTTCATCATTTCCTCTTTTGCTCGTTTGATCATTTCTTCTGCGTCCCAATCTATATCGGAATCCTCTTGAGGTTCCGCTTTAGGGATTTTTGTACCCCAAATAGTGGTTTGGTATTCTCCCGTAGATGAATCACTTGCTGGTTCGTTGACAATACTTTGGGTCTGGTTTAAAGCAGGAAGTTCTCTATGATCTACAATACTTAAACTACCCATTCTGCTGTAGTCGAATTCGTATTCATCTTCGCTGTCTCTCTTGTTGCTATTTTCTCTTTCATAAAATCTTCTAGTCCTAATCTCTTCCTGATTCATAGCTCTTCTTTTATCTTTTTCTTCTTTACGAAGCTTTCTTGACGAAGTTTTTGTCCTTTTGGTAAGATCATCCTTATATTGCTGCCAAGTTTCTGGTGTGATAAACTCATTACCTGCCCAATTACATTCTAAGAATCCAATACTCGTTCCAATAGGGAAATGTGACAAATACTTGTACTTTGTAGTAGATGTCTCATAATCTAACTCGACGTATTTGATGTTTTCAACCTTGGCAACTATAGATGATGGCAAGTTAGTATAGTCATTGCCATATGAAGATTTTATAACCTTGACATCAAGAGGAGAGAGAACATATACTGATGGAGCATTAAACCCAGTCTCATAATAAAAGAACGTATTTGACCCTGACATATCACCAGTATTATTATTTCCACTTGTTTTAGGATCTGAAGGTTCGTTGAATTTCTCAGTCCACGTCTTTATATCTTCATCAATATTTCTTAATGCCATATCTACAAACTTCCTATCCAGATCATATAATAACTTTTCTTGTTCATAATTCGATAAAATTAACTGTTTTTCAAATTCATACATGTCAAGCAAATACTTCAAATCGGCTTTAAAAATACGCAGATATTGACTAATTGTATCATCACTATTATTAATCCATGGGAAATCATCAATATTTACGCCATAATCACGAACATACTTTGGCCAAGCCATCACTTTATCATGAAATCTCGTCATTAATGTCAATATCACATCATCATTTATTTTGGGAACTTCGAACCTTTCATCAACATTGTTGACCAATACAGGCTTAACTTCTGCCTTACGAATGATTGAAGTACAAAGAGGGCACTCCTTGTACTTTTCAATCACTGCCAGAGTCTCTCTTTTCTTTTCCTTCGGCAATTCACTTTCTAAAAGAGATAATAAACAAGTTAAGCATAATATATGACCACACGATGTAATCATTCTTGGGGCAACAGGTTCATCAGATAAACAGATTGGACAAGCATTCCCTTTAGGAACTACTATCCTTAGAATATCTTTTACTTCGATTGGGACATTAGGATCTAATTTCTGGGCTTGATAATGTTGTCTGTGATCAACAACAAATTTATAATTAATATTGATAAATTCCATTCCGTAAAAATGTTTTCTGAAATGCTTGGAAGTACCTTTATTACTATACCGTCTCGGTTTATTAGAGTTTGAAAGATTGCTTCGATATTCCTTCAGATCTCTATATGATTGAAATTCTAGTAAATGGTTGATAGATATTTGATTCTTTCTTGTATTTCCTTTGATTTTTTTACCTTCTTTGATTTGCTGTTCGATCTTATATGATATATCATCTTCCAGAATATTATTACCTTCTTTCGTTCTTTTTTCTTTGTTTCTAGGCTTCTGTTTCTGTGATTTTTTTTGTTCTATGGAATGTCTATTTTTATTGCCACTGAGGTTGGCATCATTTACCACGTTTATCATTGTATCTCTTCGAAATGGTATAGGAGTTGTTATGTTGCTATTTTGACTCATATCCTCAAACTAGTTTTCATATTACAATCTCCAAAAACCAATATTTAGCTTTGTTTGAGTTGCCTAGTAATATAGAAGTTATTCTATATTGTTAAAGATAGGAACCTTTTGTAGAGATAGGAATATCTACTCCGATATGATCATGTCAATTAAACCCAGGAAACAAACGTTTTTAATGAGTCCCCGGAATGATATGTATTCCGGGCTATGCTTTACCGGTAGGTATCGGTAGTTTTACACATTTATATTTATATTTAGTGTATCAGTATTTGCCAATTTAAATAAATTTATTGTATAGGTAATAATGGTAAATAATGGAGGTTATAATCGTTTGAGTACAGATCTCCCTTTATCTCCTCCAGAGTATGATGATTTGGAATCGAACCTTGCCGATGGAGATGCTACACCTTTACAAATAGAGGAATTTGAAATTGAGGATGATGATCCTATACAACGAGAAGGTTTTCTCATCAGGGCTAGCCTTGCTACTAAGAAACTTGCTTTAAACTTTAATAATAAGGTGGTACGTCCTGTTTCGAAGATGATAGATCCGATGTATGAAGCTTACAAATATTTTGGTATGCAATATGAACAACTAATTCTTAAAGTCGGAAATCCACTTGTTGTGAAAAGACTATTATATGTATTTATGATAACCGTTCTTATGTTTATTGTTAGCAAGATGAATTCTGATTATGGTATAAATGGTGCTAGTGGTGGTACATTTACTTCTGGGAAGTTTTACGATATAAATTTATTAGGTGACGCTATTTCTGATATAATTGACGTGAAGCAAATGAAAGAAAATTTAGAATATTTTTCGTCAATGCCACATATAACTGGTACGAAAGGTGATTTAACGTTGGCTAAATATATTCAGAACTATATGGTAAATAACGGGATTAGTTCTTTGGATTTTAATGAACCAAAGAGTTTTGTGAATTATCCACTGTTCAATGAGGCTGAAACATATGTTAAATTGTCAGATGATTCTTATAAAGCCACGCTTTCAGAGTTGGATAATAATGAAATTCAATACTTAGCTTATAATCCGAACTCATTAAATACTAACTCCCCACTTGATTGTAATTATCTTTACGCAAATTTTGGAAATCCGGAAGACTTTATAAAGCTACAACAGAACAATATTAAAATTGAAGGTTCAATATTATTAATAAAATATGGAGGATCAATACCAGAATCTACAAAAGTGAATATTGCGCAGTCATTTGGGGCTAAAGCTGTCTTATTTGTCACACCAAAATTTACTTTAGGTAAAGGTGAAAATAAAAAGGAATACGATACTATAATTCAGAAGGAAAATGTGGGATTTAGTAGAATAAGTTCTGGCGATATTTTAACACCAGCTTCTTCTTCTGGTGACGGTTATTCAACAAGGGTCCCATGGTTCAAGTCAGAATTAACTCCTAAGATTCCTACTATTCCTTTGTCTTGGAAAGATGGCGAATACTTTATTAAGAAGTTAAATGGGAAAGGGATTAAAATGGATGGAGATTTTTATTCTGGTGATACTAGCTCGGATTTAAAAATAACCTTTAGTCTTAAAAATGAAGAAAGATCTACCCAAGAAATCTGGAATGTAGTTGGCTCCATTTTAGGAAGAGAACAAGGTGAAGAGGGTATTATTATTGGTGCTGCCAGAGATGCTTCGTGCTTCGGAACGTTATCGAGTAATACAGGTACTGTAGTTCTTCTCGAACTAATGAAAGTGTTCACATCTTTACAAAGAAAATTTAACTGGTCCCCTTCGAGATCAATATACTTTGTTTCCTTTGATGCAACTCAATATAATCTAGCAGGCTCATCAGATTGGATCCAATCTAGAATCGATATATTGAGAAATAATGGCTTTGCCTATATAGATTTGAGTGATGCTGTATCAGGAGATATATTACAGATTAGCTCTAATCCTTTCTTCGAGAGCTTGATAAAAGATTCACTAAAGAAGGTTAAGGTTGACAGTAATAAAAGTTTGTATGACATTTTCAAAAATCAATCTGGTGGTGATTCCATAGGTAATAATATGGTGGAAATAAAGAATTATATTCCATTTATAAATCTTGCCAATATTCCTTCTTTAGAGATTAAATTCAAAGGAACAACATATCCTGAAGGATCTTGTTATGACAATTTTGAGAATTTTGAGAATTTAGGAATTGATCCATCGATGGATAAGCATAAGCAATTGGTAAACTTATTAGCATTGATTTCATTGGATTTGGCAGAGCTGCCAGTGATACCTTTTGATTTTGAAGGTTTTGCTAATAGTTTCCTTGAGTATTTGAAAGATTTAGAAAATTATGCTAGTGATGTTATAGATGGTCTTTCGCACAAGCCTTCAGTATCATTTGACATATTAAAGAAATCTTTGGAAATATTGAAGAGTGCAGGTAAAACACATAATGAATGGAACGACAATTGGAGACAATTTATCAAAGCTTCACCAGAGCCATCATTATATGCTATGGAAAGATGGAAAAGAAATCAGCGTATGATTGAATTCAATGCATGCTTCATAATTAAGAACCTTAATCCTAAAAGACCTGGATATCTTAATGTATTATTAGGAACACCATATTGGGCACCCTCCACTTCAGCCGGGAAATATATGTGGAATTCTTTTCCTGTTCTAAGAGACCTAATATATGAGAAAAATTTTGATGCATTACAACATGACATTAAACAATTATCTGATCTTGTTGTTTACGCATCAAGCTCTTTCATAAACCCAATCTAGAATTATAAATAATATCAAACTTGTCACGGTATAGTGTTAACATAGCAAATAAATATGTACAATAGATTAATCGAAGAAATTTTAGGAATTAACATGTGTAGTGATAGTAGGAGTGTATACAGTTCCTGTTAATAAACGTTATGGTTAAAAATCATTCAACAAATTCCTCTTGGTGGCCAAGCTGGCTAAGGCGCGAGACTGTAATGAGTAACTCAGAGTAATCTTGAGATCGGGTGTTCGACTCACCCCCAGGAGATTTTTTTTAATTGACCCTTGACTGTAATCAAATAGCTTTATCCTATTTGATTTATAAACTTATTTACTACAGATTATTTTATTTATTAAATATGTATTAAATATGTATTAAATATGTAACTTTATATCCCGTTCACGACAGACATCAAATCTTCTAGGTAATAGTCTCTAGCACGTGTTTTGCTATCAAGTTGTTTCACTGATTCAAGTAGCTTGGCTAGATATTCAATGTTCTTCCCGCTTGGTCCTTCAGTATATTTAATAATTTTAGCCGTATCTTTAATGTTTTCTGGTCCTATGAACGCTTCATTATCTATGGTCCCAATATATATCACTGATTTAATGTAAGAATCACCAGAATCATTCTTAGGAAGCTTTTCTAATATTTCGGCATCATTTCGAATGTTTTCAGAAACTTTGGTAATATGAAATGGAACATTATGAGTGGAATAGCCATTTTGCTCTCTTACATCTAAATAATCCCTCACCTCCTGAGCATGTAATGGAGGAATATAATAAGCGCACCCCCATACTTTCAAGTCATCCTCTTTTAATTCATCTATATGGTATATTTCTTCTGTTATAGACTCGGTTGACGTAAGTAAATCTATTCTCAGGTCAATCAAATCTGTCTCTTTATGTCTACTTTTCAATTCGTACATATATAAATCATTATGTAACTTTGTCTGTTGTCTTAAGTCTTGTAAGGAAATCAATGTGACGACACGCCCGGGTGTATCAGGTGTTCCTCTATGGTCGATAGAGCTCTGCCAGAACCTTCTAATAAATCCTTTCAAATATCCATTTACCTTGATCGTATAATGAGGGGGAGGCTTGAATATCAACAGGCCATATCCTATAATCCATAACCCTTCCTCGTTACCTAATTTATCATTTTCAACAGTCATTCAAAATTTTGCTTGCCCAACAAGAGAGATAATCATTAAATTTATAGTCTCTGGGGTATTCTTTAAGTTTAAAAATTGGTTTTGTGTAATAAAGACGGGAAGCTGATAACTATAATCTAAAGTTGTGGTTGTTTCAGAATTATAATTATAGTACCTAAGAAGGAACTAATGGTCACATATTTTGTTTATGTGTATGTTTCATGATGAGGAGTAACTATAGATTGAAATAGTATATAAGGAGGTAAAATTGAGAAAATAGTATGACTGAATATATTTTGATTTATGAACAGAAAAGCCAATTCATTGATCTATTAGGTTAAAAGATTAAAACAATATTATCCCTCATCAGTACTTATAATTGATCTTATTTATAGATATTTACTAGTAATAACTAAAATAAATAAACCCACTCCAGCTTATTAATTGAATAACTAATACACATTACAGTTAACATACAATACACCAACATTAAATGCTAATCACGTGGTTTTTATTTTGTGTTGATGTACTGTATATAAACAGTACTGTATATAATCTTAATTATATGGAGAAGATGTTTTCTTTATTTTAATACTAACTAATTACTTATATAGATGTAGTCTATACTTTCTAATAGTTAAGCTTAGGGAGGGATTATTATTTTAAGCCAAATAGTTAATAATAAACTATTCTGTTCGTT